>VUQH01013743.1:12970-28137 GCA_015106775.1 Etroplus canarensis
GTTAAATTCCTAAAAAAAAAAAAAAAAAACCCAAACAAACAAACAAAAAAAAATTTCCTTGACTAGTTTCCTGTAACCATGGTAATAGGAAGTGCTCTCCAATCACATTTTCATATTGTGTTCTAGGGAAGCGCATGGTTTCCTGCTGTTTTTACTGGCTTCCTCTCCACTGGTGTGATCTCGGGATTGTGCATTCGGGCCTGGAAAGCCACACAGCTCTTCACCAGAGCTCTTGTTGTGGTCACATTTTCCGCTTTTCTGCATTTTTATCTGAATTTATCCACAACGCAGTCACACTTGAATGACGTAAGTTTAAAATTTATTGTAAAAATTTAAGACAAATAGCGAGTTCAGCAAGCTATTAAGTATTTCTATAAGAATGTCATGCTTTTATTGCTTGTTTTGAATAGTTTGATTCTCTCATATCTACTTTGTTTGGCATAGTCAACTGAATAAAAGCAATGAGATCAAAAAAGTTGTCTAAAGAAATTAAACTGACCATTAAATTGAAGCAAATTACAAACATGAGCCTGCATATCATATATATGTGTGCATATGTGTACACTCACCTGCTACTTCATTAGGCATACCATTTCAACTGCTTATTATTTCAAAGATCTAATCAGCTATCACATGGCAGCTACTCACTGCATTTAAGGATGCAGCCATGGTCAAGACCACATTACTGAAGTTCAAGGTGAGCATCAGAATGGGGGAGAAAAGGTGCTTTATGTGACTTTGAATGTGTCACAGTTGTTGCTGATCTGAGTACTTAAGAATGTGATGTTCTGGTGGGAGTTCCCCCCACAGACCTCACTGGGGTTTGCAAAGAATGGGCCACAAAAGAGACAAATATCCCCAGGGTGGCAGTTCTCAATGCCTTGCTGATGCCAGACATCAGAGGAGAATAGCCAGAATGCTTCAAGCTGATATGACGGCAACAGTAACTCAAATGACTAGACAGCCAGCAGAAGAGCAACCGTGAATGCACAGGATGTCAAATCCTGAAGGAGATGGGCTACAGCAGCAAAAGACCACACCGGGTGCCACCGTTTGTCAGTCTGGTCTTAGGTTTGCTGAGAAAACAAAGCTGAGTTTACAGTTCGAACAGGCTTCCCAACATTGGACAATAGAAGATTGGAAAACAGTCTGGCCTGATTAGTATCAGTTTTTGTTTTGTTTTATTTGCTGACATTCAGATGGTAAAGTTGGAATTCAACGTAAACAGCACAAAAGCGGTAGTAGTATGATGGTGTGTGAGATCTTTTCTTGGCACATTGTGGACCCCTTAGTACCACTGGAACAATTTTTAAATGCCACAGCCAACCTGAGTACTATTGCCGGTCACGTCAATCCATATATGACCGCAGTGTACCCATTTTCTGATGGCGGCTTTCAGCAGGTTAACGTGCCATGTCACGAAGCTCAAATCATCTCAGCGGTTTCTTGAACATCACAGTGAATTTACTGTACTCAAAAGACCTTTGCAGTCTACAGATCTCAAGCCAATAGAGCACAGTTGAGATTTGGTGGAGAAAGAGATTTGCATCATGGATGTGCAGCCAACAAATCTGCAGCAACTGTGTGATGCTATCATGTCAATATGGACCAAAATATCCGATGAATGTTTCCAGCAATTTGTTGAATCTATGCCAGGTAGAATTTAGGCAGTTTTAGTTGGCCACTGAGTATGGACATAGTTGCTGGTCTTGTCAACGTCTAGTCAAGCTTGAAAAATAGTTCCTAACTGAATCAACGTTACCTTGACATTAGTTTGAGGCTCTTCTGTAGCATTGCCTGGATGATGTTAGAGTTTTAAGCAAGATAAATTTTGTGTTCAAGAAGTGTTTTCCACTATTTCTTTATCGATTAGAATTAAACCAGTTAAACCAAACATTCTCAATTTAAAGGATGAGAAGAAAAAATTCACATCAGGGGTCACTCAAACTCATGATCTTGCACTTTCGGGCTTGTTTCTTAACCTGCTGAGGTAATAGGACATCAAATTCAAGCAGTTGCTTCCCTGGATTTATGGTGCTATATAGAGGTGTAACGGTTGCAGCAGTCACATACATTATGTTGCAAACAATGAGACAGAATTTTGATGTACATGAAGGTAAATGGCTTAAAAGTGTTGCTTATTTTCTTTAAAAACAGGCTACATTAATACTAGTCTGTATAGGTTGAGAAGACGTACTGTGGCCATCTGTTCACAACCGTATGCTAACTATATTAATTGTAGTTTTTTGTTAAAAAAAAAAAAAAGACCGATTTAATTCTTCATTTTAAGAATCTGATCTGTATATCTCATTTTGCAAGAGACGGTCTGAATAGAACTGTATTCTTCGTGGAAATTCTGCCATCATACTGCAGCCGGTTTAGATCTGGGAGATGATGTCAGTGTTTCAATCAATACTAGGGTGGTAAGTTTGGTGGGTTTACAGCGACCGAGTGGGTCATGCCTTCCTTATACTCTCCCAGGCAGCATCCTCTCCTAAACCAAATATATTATTTCCAGTAATGAGTCTGTGTGATACATGTGAGAAAGGACATTGTCTTAAAATAAGATCTGAAAACATTTTAAAATGACCATGAAAATATCAAAGATGACATAACAGATGGAACACAGCATACAGAGAAAGTTTATCTTATGTTACAGAGCTACTAAAAGCCACCTCCTGGGGACTCACCCACACTTCTGAGAGAGGATGGAGAACTGATTTACATCAAGCAGCGCTCCACCACTCCTCCTCACTGGATCAAACTGGCAGCGATGCAGCTTGGTCATCAATCTACCATCAGCACTTCTTTCCAAATCCTTCCCCAGCTTGAGACTCCTACATACAGGAGCAGACACCCAATCCTGCCGGACAACATCCAGCCCGTTTTGGTCAGAGCCATCATCAATCCGAACAGGGGGATGGAGGAACCTCTTCAGCCACAAACCCCACAAACCCCCAGGAACTGCAGCTCATCTGGACCTGCTGGGAAATCCTGCTGGAGTTTGGACCTGAGAGTGGCAATTCTTCTGCTAACCCTGGCAGGGGTAGTAATCCTGCTGCTGTTGTACAGACTATTAAAAATGAGACACAGGTGTGTATGTGAGTTATATGATGTATCAAAAAGGAAAAATATTGTCTGATGGTTTGCTTGGTATGCACTCTTTCTGAATGACCCAACCCAGACAAAAAACATGACACCAGTAGAGAAATATGGGCTCCTTCGTTTCCCATCTTTAATTTTGCAAAACTCATGTGCACTTTAAGCAATGTAGGACCTTTTATGGGTCAGATTAGCTTCACTAACTAGATAGATAGATAGATAGATAGATAGATAGATAGATAGATAGATAGATAGATAGATAGATAGATAGATAATCCCAAAATAAATTTCAGATTCCAAGTGGCTTATGCAAATACAGATGGCCTATACAGTAAATACAGATATCACATAAGCTAAGGGTAAAATATAAGATAAGAAAAAAAATATATAACTATATAGTAAGTGCAGATACCTCTTACATTAAAGGGAAAATATTAAAACAGGTTTAGTAGGGTGAGAGTTGTTAGACAGCAGTGTTATACCCAGCTTCCCCCTGTACCTCCGTGCTGCATTGAAGAGCTGAATAGTCCGTGGAACAAAGGACTTCCTTAGCCTGTCCGTAAAGCATGTCAGTGACAGGAGTCTGCCACTGAACAAGCTTCGCTGCATAGTGAATATGGTGTGCAGTGGGTGTTGGGCATTGTCCATGATGGACATCAGCTTGTTCAGAGTCCTTTACTCTGCCACTGATTTGAAAGAATCTGTACCAGCCGCAGAGCTCGCTTTCCTCACCAGCTTGTCCAGTCTGTTGACATCTCGCTCCGTAATGCTGCCTCTCCAGCACACCACAGCATAGAAGACGACTGACCGGTAGAACATGACTAGGAGTTTATTTGAGATGTTAAAGGACCCCAGTTTCCTCAGGAAGTACAGTAGGCTCTGTCCCTTCCTGTACAGTGGATCTGTGTTACCTGACCAATCCAGTTTATGGTCCAGGTGAAGTCCAAGGTATTTTTAGGTACTGACTATTTCCACAGCAGTACCATCAATGGAGACAGGTAGCATTGGGAGCTTAGACCTGCGGAAGTCTACCACCATCTCTTTTGTCTTGGAGATGTTCAGCTGCAGGTGGTTAAGCTTACACCAGTTCACAAGGTCCTCAATCAGGTTCCTGTACTCCCCCTCCTGTCCATCCCTGATGCACCCAACTATTGCTGTATCATCAGAAAACTTCTGCATATGACATGATGCAGGGATATGGCCGAAGTCAGCTGTGTATGGGGTGAACAGGACAAGAGAAAGTACTGTCCCCTGTGGTGCGCCCATGCTGCTGAGTACCATCCCTAAAGAGCATTCCTTTAGCCTCACAAACTGGTCTCTCTGTGAAGTAGTCCGTTATCCATAATACCAGAAGTGTATGTACCTCCATCTGCAACAGCTTGTCTCTCGGTAGGATGGGTTGAATGGTGTTGAAGGTGCACATAATTCTCAAAGCACCATTCCCTGTGTCCAAGTGAGGGTACGCTCTGTGAAGCAGATAGATACAGGATTGCATTATACAGCCCCACTTTCTCCTGTTAGGCAAACTGCAGCTGCTCAAGTGCCTGGCCAACCTGAGGTCTTAGCTGATGAAGTAGCAGTCGGTCCAAGGTCTTCATTATATGTGAAGTCAAAGCCACTGGCCTGAAATCGTTCAACACACAGGGGTGTGGCTTCTTGAGAACTAGGACGAGGCATTATGTCTTCAACAATGCAGGGACCTTCCCCATATGCAGACTCAAGTTAAAGACATGCTGAAATGGCTCTGCCGCTTGGGGGGTTGTCTCTGATAAATTCCTTGGTGGAAAGTGGATCTGTTCTTGATGACTGTGGAACTTGAAGGCATGTTGATAAAAGGCACGTTGTCCAGTAGCTGGGGTATGGGGAAGCAGTATGTCTGTCTCTTTTATTGTAAAAGGTGATGGTGATGGGGTGCTAAGTCCACAGGCATCAGGTGCTGGTGGGGGAGGTGTGAAGGCAGCAGTGGAAAGAGCAGGGCCATCAAACCTGTTGTAGAAATGGTTGAGGTTGTTAGCTGTCTCCACATCACCCACCACTGTGCTGCTGCTCTTCTTACAGCCAGTATGTTTTTATGCCATCCCAAATTCCCTTTATGTTGTTTTCATGCAGCTTTTGCTCCACCTTTCTTCTGTAGGATTCTTTGGCCTCCTTCAGACAGACTCAGAGTTCATCATTTCTGTTTGGTCTCCATCCTTGAACACTCTCCTTTTCTTGTTTGGGAATTCCTTAACATCACTAGTAATCCAGGCTTGATGGTTGTGAAGCAGCGTACAGTTTTGATGGGCACAGCAACATCTGTACAGAAATTAAGGTAGTCTGTGATGCAGTGTGTGACCCCATCCAAGTCTCGTCCATGTTGATCTTCCAACACACTCCAGTTAGTGGTCTCAAAGCAGTCTCTAAGAGCCTTATCTGCCTCCTGATCATTTCCCGGTGAAGTTTGTGGTGGTCAGTTGCCTTTGTATGAGTGGTTTGTACTTCAGCTTCAGGAATATTAAGTTGTAGTCAGACTTACCCACTGGGGGCAGGGGTGTAACAGCGTATGCATCCTTCGCATTAACACATAAAAGGTCAATGGTCCTGTTTTTCCACAAACTGAAAAAAAGCAGACAGTGTATTACAGTGTGACATGATCAAAGTCTCCAGATATTGCGAAGAAAGCCTCGGGGTGCTGTGTTTGCAGCCTTGCAACTGTAGAGTGGATGACGTCACAAGCTGTATCAGCCAGCACCCGTGGGGGGATGTAAACGCAAAGAGCAATGGCATGTGAGGATTCACGGCAAGCAGTTCAATGTCGCAGCAACAGATAGTTTCGTTAACAGTGACATGCCCTGGGTTGCACCTCCTGATGTTAAAAAATGTAAGACCCCCTCCTTTGAGCTTGTCACAGCAACCCATGTCTCTATCTGCTCGCGCTATAGTGAAGCCTAGTAGTTCCACGTTAGCATTTGGGATAGCTCCTCCAGTACAATGTAAATAACACCGGCGCTTCTTTTTGATCGCAGCACAAGCTCCCTTGTATAAACAAAGTTGTTGCTGCCACTTCATGAGGGAGAGAAATCCATTTCCATAGAGAAGGTACATGACCTGGGCAGCGTGTACTTCCAGTCCCGTCTTGTTGCTAACGTGGGTACAACAACACTTAGCAAGGCTACTTCAATGCATTGCACAGTACGGAGTTTTCTGTTGAAATTAAATGTAATGTCCCACTATTGTGCAGTGTTTGGCTGCAGCAGCCACAGACACAAAATGTCTTTCCATTGGTTTCCAGCTCAAACGGAGAGGAGGACTGCCTGGAACCAAAGCGGAACACAGACAGATCCTTCTGGACCCCTGTGAAATGTGCCGTGTTATGCAGGACTCCTTTGTGTATTGTAATATAAAGTATTAATTTCACGATTACATGCATTTATTGATTACCTTTCTGGACTGTCAGTGGCATCTTTTCAGTATGGCTGCACCATAAATCATTTGAATACATGTGTTTAAAGGAAGCTCTCTCCATTTCCATAATGAAATCTTGTCAATTATAGACTTTTAAAGTATAAACTATATCCTTTTAAGTCCCAATAACTTGTTTACTGTTAGAAAAGGTAATAACTGTAATGTTTATTTATAGCTGAAATAGACTATATTGGATATAACATGTACCAGATAATTTGGTTTAAGGGCAGCTCAAATTCAGAAATGTTTATTGTGCAGTAAGTTGTGTAAATGTGTAAGTGTGTCTTGGCCAGGCTATATTAACTGATTAGATGAGGTTACGTCGTGCTCAGCAGTTACTATTGTGCATCTGATTGAAATGTTGTCTACTGAATTATAGGGATGTATGTAGTTAACACAATAAAAACAAATCTAGGCATTACACTTTTAATAGTTCCATCTGCTTCTCTCCCAGAAGACAGTTTCTTACAAAATGTCTCAAAACATGCATGCAGATACAGCCGCATGCAATGTACTCACGGCCATATTTCCAGTGTATAAACTGCTGACTTATTGATGACCACTTAATATAACGATATGAAAAACTATATACAGTACATTAGCAGACTTAAAAGTGATTTTTAGGACTGTCAGAAGGACCCATTGTAGCTGTTTACATATTGATAGCTGTTGCTAGGTGTCTGTTATACCCGCAGCAAATTATTCAAAATGGCGGAAAACCAGAAGTGAGTCATCACGTACCTTCTCTATAGGATAGAGTATTATGTCCGCACAATATGTGGAATAAAACTAAGAAAAAGTAAGAACAAGAGTTATAAAAGGAGTAAAACAAATACTAATGAGACAGAACTGCTGGAGAGGCTGCTACTCATGTCAGGCATTTTAGTTTTTTGGAGATAGAGTTGCAGCTAAATTGGGAAATTCTTATTTAATGCATTTACAGTACAAATGATGGATACAACTTTAGGGGCCAAAAAGATAAGACAATGCATAATTGACTTAAACTTGTATTGTTTAAATGGACAGCAGGGGGCAGGGGTTGGATGGATGGATGGATGGATGGATATTATTTATCTATTATATAGTGAAACAGAAATAACTTGCTCTATGTTTATTTGGTGTTGTGCTCTGCAGGTTGAGGATGGCCAGGGCAAGGCATGCTTTGGAGTACTCCAGCTTCTACCACTCTGCCACCTACACACTCAAACACCCCACACCTTGCCAGAACCTTCCAGACAAAAACGGGGTAGTTCTCGAAGCTGCTGCACCAATCCAAACTATATCTGCACTGACACCTGCCGTCATCACCCCACTGCCACCCCCAGAAGTGCCTCCACTGATGCCCCCTCCACTGCCACTCCCCCTACCTCCTGTCCTACCACCTCCACCTCTTAACCCTGCACCTTCTCTCCCTCCAACACCACCTGTCCTGTCGCTCCCTCTCCCCCTTCCTATCATCCACACCACCCCA
Source organism: Etroplus canarensis (assembly GCA_015106775.1). Classification (NCBI taxonomy): domain Eukaryota; kingdom Metazoa; phylum Chordata; class Actinopteri; order Cichliformes; family Cichlidae; genus Etroplus; species Etroplus canarensis. The sequence continues at coordinate 20,988 of VUQH01013743.1, forward strand.
CCCAGCCCTCACCTGTCATGGGGTGCCTGCTCAGATGCAGATGTTTACTCTCGGATTGGAGCTTTCAGGCCCACCAGGCTTTCCAGCGTCTCCAGCCAGTCAACCGTTATCCTCTTTGAACACTCGTCTCTCTGAACTCCTACAGAACATGACTGCCAAGTGTTGTGATGACCACATATGTGATGTCCTAAAGAATGTCACAATCATAAAAAGATTACTGAATGTTTCCTATACTGTGTGTGTATATATACACACAAAAAAGTTAAGGATATTTGGCATTTGGGGGAAATTTCAGGATGCACCTAAAATGCACTATAACCTTTACAGGTAAACTTAATTTGACCTTTTCTACACTTTTGAATGCACATGTCCAACTGTTCAGTGTTTCAGTACTTTTTGCATAACTTGCACAACTGGTGTTTGATCCATGAATCAACCAATACATTTTTTGGCTCAAATAGAATTAGTATTTAAACAGTCCTCTTCATCATGTTGCTCACATTTTGACATCATGGGACCAAGACGACACCTAACAAACGATTAGGAAACCACCATTGCATGCTTCTACTTAATGCCCTACTTTCACGATATAATATCGCTGTAGCGTCAACTTTTTACATTTTCCATTAATTTCACCTAAAAGCCAAATATCCTCAACTTTTTGTGAGTAGTGTATGTGTGTTGTATATAATGTGTAAGGCACAAGAAAAATATCAGAAGTTAAATTTTCTAAACTTAAAAACATGAAGTTTTGAACTTCGTCAGTCACTGAGTTGATTAATTAACTTTCGGTGCTGTGCAATAGAATTGCAGTTTAAATAAAAACACCTCCCACTTTATTCATGTTTTGTTTTATTAGTGGCAGCTGTCTCTTAATTAAAGTTCACAGAAGCACTACATGACTGTTCCTTTGCCCTGAGTTTATGTCAAATCTGACACATGGTTGGAAGGTAAATAAAAATGCTTTAACTTTGTTAGGTTGCCCTTTACATTGGTGTTGTCATTCAAATCACCAGGATTACCTTCAAAGTTATGCATTATATGGACACAAAATATTGAGTTACACCTCTTAATCATAGAATTCAGGTGCTTTATTCAGTCCCGGTGCTACAGGTGTATAAAATCACGCACCTAGCTATACAGTCTGCCTTACCAAACATTTACAAAAGAAGGGTTTATTATTTTTCCAACCGTAGACAACAAGGAGCGACAATTTTCATCAAATTCTCCAGGTCACACGAATTTGATGAAAATGGTTGAAACTCATAGTTTATGGTTAGAAAGCTATGTCTTTTTACAATGATCCCACAGAAGCCCAAACCAATTAAAATTTGTTCAAAGGGCTCAGGAGCTGACCTTATCGTACAGTAGAAACCTGGTAAAAACAGGTGTTACCAGGTATGATCGTTCTAAAGAGCTCACTAATTTGAGCGTGGTACTGTAATAGGATGCTACCATTGCAACAGTTAGGTTATGAAAATTCTTCCCTCCTAGCCATTCCACTATCAATGGTAAATGGGGTTATTGCAAAGTGGAAGTGCTTAGGAATCACAGGAACTCAGCTGCAAAGTGGCAGACCATGTAAAGTTACAGAGCAGGCTCACTGAGTGTGTAGTGTGTAAAAGTCCCTCATGTTCTGACTCAATGTTCCAGAGTTCCAGATGTCCTCTGGCATTAACTTCCGCACAAACTCTGCGCACTGGGAACTTCATGGCATGGGATTACATGGCCAAACAGCTGCATGCAAACATTGCATTACCAAACACAATCCCAATCATAGGACAGAGTGGTGTAAAGCATCGCCGTTCCAGACCACGTGTTCTATGGAGTGACAAATTATCTCATTCTGGCAGTCTGATGGATGAGTCTGAGTTTTGCGAATCCCAGGAGAATGTTATCTGCCTGACTTTGTGCCAACTGTAAGGTTTGGTGGAGGTGGGATGATGCTTTGGCGTTGTTTTTCTGGAGCTGGCCTGGGACCTTTAGTTCTAGTGAAGGGAAATCTTAATGCTTCAGCTTACAAAGATATTTTGACAATTCTATGCTTCTAGCTTTGTAGGAACAGTCTGGGGAAAGCTCTTTCCTGTTCCAGCATGAGTGTGCCCCAGTGTGCGAAGCAAGGTCCAGAAAGAAAGAAAGAGAACATACTTTATTGATGCCCGGATAGGGGAAATTACAAACCAACACATTCTTTCTTCAGTTGTTATATACACTGAGTGAGACCATGTTAGTTGCATACAAGGAAACAGTGATAATTTCAAAAAAGGTGGGATTCATTAGACCCAAATATATACAAGATACAAAATGATCACGTAGGCCCTTAAAAGAGGTCGAATAAACCAAAATGAACTTAGGTCCCATGGTACGTTAACATAAAAGATGAAGCAACTCAGAACTAACCATAACCAAAACTGACCTACCAAAGATCAAAGGTAACTTAAATACTGGCTGATCAAACCAGTTTCACAAAAAGTGGACCCAAATCCTAACAAAACATTCAACTATAAAAAAATAAAACAACAGATAGTTTGTGAGTTAACTTAAACCAAATACAGGATTAAATAAACCCAAACAACTAAGAAATCAAATGAAAATACTTCTTCTTCTTCTTCTTCTTCTTCTTCTGGCTGCTCCCATTAGGGGTCGCCAAGCAGACCATCTGCCTCTATCTCACCCTATCCCTTGCATCCTCTTCCCTCACACCAACCCTCTGCATGTCCTCCTTCACTACATCCATCAATCTTCTCTTACATAAGGTTTAAAATTTCTATTCGACCATATCTTCCCTTGATAGAGCTGTGCTTGGTATGGTCCAATCAGCACTTCCCAAATAATGCAGTGCTGTCCCCTATTGCACATCTTTTGCTCTTCACAGCAACTGCAGCCTCAGCCACATGGACTGCTGCAGCCCCAGTAAAACATGAAAGAGAAATTAATATAATTTAACAAAGCTGAAACCAGAAAATTATCTAAATGTGAGCATCAGCAAAAAGATCAAAATGTATTTCAACAATGTCAGATAAATGAAACTATATCATATGCGGCCATCACAAAGCACACATTTACATGTACACCACATAGCAGAATCAGTAACATACAGTGCTTTTGAAAGTGGTGCAGAACAAGGCAGACCATTACAGGTGTCAGGGAGCACAGCGGGGGGTTTTGGTGCCTTGAGTGGGCCTCCGGGCCCCGGTGGGTCTTGAGCCGGCAGCCTCTGCAGCCGTCTGGTTCCCAGCCAAGTCCTCCGATGCACTGAGCGACTGCTGCTCCAAAGGCATGGTTGGATGAGTTGGCCCCAAGCTCAACCCCATTAGCAAGAATGGATACTGTGAGCTAAGTCCTCTTGTCCAACATCAGTGTCTGTCCTCAAAAATGCTCATCTGGATGAATGAACAAAAATTCCCAGGCACACTCCAAAATCTTGTAGAAAGCCTTCCTGGAGGAGTGGAAATTCCTATAGCTGCAACTCTATATTAATGCCTTAGAAACTGATCGAAACCTCCTGTAGCTGTAATGTATAGGTAGCCCAGTATTTCTGACCATAGAAAATGATGAGTTTCATAAGGCAGTGCCATACATTCTATGTGTAAGGTTAATGTGATTAAAGATAATTTATTAACTCAAATAATAATCACTTTCTGTAAACCTAAACAAAGTTGTTTTTAGTACCTAACCTAACTACCGCATGAAAACAAAACAAAAAGGCAAACTAATGAAAAAGCAGAACTAAGTGCAAACATAAAGTTCCATATAGGACACAAACCATGACCTTCTGCTTATAAACTTGGGATTAATGCCACCTCTAGCCTCTTAATGTGTATGTTATTGATCTCTAACATGTGACCGCTATTTCTTGATGACCAATACCGCTGCATCTCTTGCATGAGTGAGTAAATTACAAAGCAGTTCTTTGAGGTTCTTTACACAAAAATGTGGATCTCAGTAAACACTATTTGTATAAGCTGCATTTGAAATTGTAGCAGCAACCTTCTGTAATGAAAGCAATCATCTCAAGTATGATTTTTCTTGCCTTATGAAGCAATTCTTTAAGCGTTCTTAAAATGGATATGCAACATTTTGAGATGAAAAACTCAGATTAATATTCAACGCATCTAGAACACAAACACATTCATATTCATCCTCGCTTGACATTTCCTCGTTTTATTTAATTGCCTCTGCTGTATATTGTTACAAATGCCTTTCCTCCTCAGCTTACAACCAATTACAAGACACTACAGAAGCACATGCGCAGATTGAATTAACTGGCTTTTAGTATGGAGACCGTGACCTGATAAGCAGACTTGAAAGCAGAAAAGACTAAAGAAGCATGTCACGTAAGGTCTCAGTTTTCACCCCAGCGAACAGAAAGCAACAAAACAACCATCAACTGAAGCTTCCCTCATGACTTTGCAAACTTGTTTTGAATTATAAATGAGTGGCCGCTTGGGAAAACATATTGAAATAGTTCAGGTGGACACTGAAATTACCATAGAGTCAGATGTTGCCTATGTGTAAGCAGGGCTTTGCCAGTGAATTATTAATCTTTGCTTATTTGGTTTAGTCATTAAGGAGTAGCTGAGCTACTGTATGTGTTGAGGAGACAATATAAACAGTCAGAATTTTATACTGTAAGTAACAGAAAAGCAAATGATACAGCGAGCGAGAGAGCGGGAGCAAAGGAAACGTAGAGAATGCAAAGAATGGTGTGAAATGGGGAGGGACACTGCCATGAAAAACCAGCTCAGGAAATACCTCCCAGCCGAGGAAACAATGAGCTCTGCTCCAGCAAAACTCACTAAAACTGACTAGGATAAAGTGAAACGTCGCTTTCCTGCAATTCACAGCTAACTAACCAGAGTTCAGCTATAGCATATTTCCCTTATGCCACACTCACTGCAATCACACTTGGTTGCCGCAATTGATTTGTGGTCTTTAGTGCTGCTGCCTTCAGTTGCTGCTTGTTTGTGGGTCTCTCTGTCCTCAGTTTTGCCTTCGGTAACTGAAAAGCTACAGAACAGGTGACCGACTTGGCCACTGAAGAATATGTCTTTGCCCTGAGAACCTCTTGGGTTGCTGTTGCAGGATGCTCTGGATCGTTTCCCATTCCCACTGAACTGCCATCCGATCAGTTTTGTAGCATTTGGCTCAATCTGTGAAGCTAATATAACCCCCTATACTTCAAAATACAGCAATCAGGTCATCAATAAACACTATTGACCTGGTTCCACTGGCAGACCTACATGCCAATAGTTGTGGTCCCCATGTTTGATCCTTGTTTTCTGTTTTGAACTCTTAGTTGACATTTCTGAGTATAGGTTTCAGTATTCTAGTGTTTATAGTTAGGATTCTTCTGTTTTTAGGTACAGTTTGATCCATACTTTCACGACCTTTCATTTTAGTAACACTGAGACTTTGTTATCCTGTACTGATTTTCAGTTACTGTTTGATGTTTATGGAATTTAGATGGTTTTCTATTCCAGTCTTAGTTTTGTCCTCTTGGTGCTTACACCTTAAGCTTCTGTTTTTGAGTTGATTATTTCTTGCATGTTTCTTCTTTACTGTCACGTCTACTTAAAGTCTTGTCTTTAGAATTTGTCTGAAGGTTTTATCCTGTTTTAGTTTGAAGGTAGGTTTTCCTTCATACCTTGTGTCAACTATTTCCTCCTTTGTAATTGCAGTGATTATCTCCTCCTGTGTCTTATTCCCCTTCTGTTTCTCATTCACTATCAGCTCTTAGTGCATGAATAGTGCTGTCTCCGTCTTTGTCCTCATCAGATCATTTACGAATTCCGTAGTCATCCTCTGTGCACATGCCCCCCTGTACATATTCCATATTATATTCTATTTTTCCTTCTGGACAATGTTTATACTGTAGAGTGATCATCGGTCTTAATAAACTGGCTGGCCTTCCGTTACTCGGTCTACTTGTGTGCATTTAGACCTGTCAGCTCCAGTTTGGAGAAATGGGACGTCTCACGGCACAGTTGTGCTTCAGCACATGGATATGAAGCATGAGGAGAAAAATGTGATTCTTAATGACCAAGATGTCATATTGCCAGACTACATTAGCAAAAGTTATTTGAATATTTGCATTTGTAAATACCAGTGTGGTTACGATCTGTTTATACGTATGAATCAGATAAAATAACTCACCATTCTGGAAATATAAACAGCAGAGCTGATAAGATCACACATTTCAGACTAGGATTTGAAATATTTAATACGGTAAAGTGTAATGTTATCTAATGAGGAATGAAAATATGAGAACTATTTGTTGTTGTTTTGGCCACTCCTAAAGTTTTTGCCATCCTTCTGCTTCTGCCTCTTCTGTCAGGATTAGCATTTAGAAGAGAGGACCCAAACGCAGAACTTCCAAAAACAAAAGGCAAGCTTTATTTAAAAGCTGATAAGGTCCCACAAGAAGCAAAGCTGAGTAGCAAAGTGACTGACGTGACTAGAACACATAGCAAGACTAACAATGTGACACAGAGTAGAGAAAGGCAGGAGAATAAATAGACACAGACTGACGAAACAAGTGGCAACAGGTGGGAAGGGAGCAGAGGTGAAAACAATCAAGGGCAGGAAGTAAAACAGAATGCAATGAACCAGACAGATACAAAGTAAAACAGGAAACAGAAAACATTACAGTGAACATGACACAGGACAAACCGTGACAAAAGATAGGAACACAGAAGGAAGACATCTGAGGAACTAAATACCATACAATGGGCACTCAACATAACCATAAACAAAGGAAGGCTCAATTAGAAAATAATAATAAGCAAGAGAAGCAATGGCAAAATAAGACATGGCAGGGCACAAATGGAGGAAATAAACAAAGAAGCAGCAACTGATGAAAACTTTATACAAATGGCCCAAAGGAACAAAGAAACCCAAATACACCAAAAAAAAAAAAAAAACCCACTTACAGAAAACACAGACCATGACAGCTTCAGCTTCTTCTCCTTCAGCTTAATCTTATCCAGCTTCAACCTCCACTTCTTCTTCAGCTTCCTCTTCTTCAACTTCCTCAGCCTCTTCTTCTTCAGCTTCCTCTTCTTCAACTTCCTCAGCCTCTTCTTCTTCAGCTTCTTCATCTTCTGCTTCAGCTTTTTCTTCTTCTTCTTCTTCAGTTTCCTCCTCTTGT
>VUQH01013745.1:2463-18636 GCA_015106775.1 Etroplus canarensis
AAAAAAGAGCATGCACTACAGGAAAAAAAAAGCATGCTTTGCAATCACAACATTTTCCACTACACCCCCTCGCTCAATTACTACATTCCGAAGAGGCTTCCTCAGAGCCCATCATATTGAGCAGAGCCGAGTTTTATTGTACATGGCACATCCTGGAATGGAGCCATTGTGGGTTGCCGAGTGTATTCTCATTCCATCCTACTAAGAGGAAATCTTTAGGGCCAAGGCAGGCGAGCACAATCCCAGCTATCTCCTGTGGGACTGCAAAGGGGCAAGGAGGTCGAGCCGCGTGTTAATTGAACCCGTTGCAAGAGTTGCAGAGGCAAGGGGAGTGGAAGAGTGAAACGAGGGGAAGGGAGTACATTACACAGTGAAGGAGGCTGATATTTGTGGGGTTTGTGGTGTGTGCATGTGTGGTTGCTGTGGTTTTCACACAACCCAGTTGGCCCAGAGGCACGGCATATGTGGAAGAATGGAAACAACCTTCAACGACACACTGACCCATGAGATCCTGTTCATGCTCCCTTGGGCACACTGTGTCATCAAGTCAACGACACTGAATGTGTGATCACAGTAATTAAATAGGAGCAATTGGTCATGGGTCAGTGAGCACTTCACGTCCACTCCTAAACACAGAGAAAGCCAACATGTAACACAAACACAGTAAGGTCATTAGAATGCACCCAAGCTGTCAGCAGAATGCCAGTGAACAATTATGTAATCAATCAATAAGCCAGTTCTGAAAAAGCTGACGAATTATTTGTTTAAGTAAGTTATCAAGCATCTGCTGTCTTGTGATTAAACAATTTTGGTCAAAACAAAAGAAATAAAAAAGTGATTAGATGACATTAATGTTTGTAAAATTTCAAAACAAACCAATAAATTATTATATCAATAATATTAATAAATGTAATAACAGGATCAATTATTTACAGTGCAGTTTCTGCAGCTGCACTAATACAAGCAACAGAGTGATATGGGAACACTGTCAGGCATGGCCTAACAACACCTTGTCTTTACACAATTGGCCCATTTTGCTCTTGGCAAGTTCAGTTTTAATGCAATGACTGGACTGCAACATTCACTGCAACATGTTTGGTTTTTTTGTAATGTCAAGAATAACACTAATGAATTATATTTTGAAAACCAAAACAAGATAAGATCGAAATAATTGGAGATGCGCCAATATATTGGTATCAGCTAATTTGGGCCCTGTTGACAGGTTTCATCATATCAGCAAATGAGATGGAATTTAGCAATGCCATTGGCTCAGTGCTCTAAAATTGTGTGATGAAGAGCTAAAAATTTTTAAAATGGTCAGTTATTATTTGCAAATATTTCTTTGCTTCTCTGTAACAATCGGTGAAACAAACATCAAGTTAAAGAAAGAAAAAACAAATAAATATTGGCATCTACTAATCGCCAAATTGTTACCATAAGTATTGGCATGAACTTCACAATGGGTGTACACCTAGTGATAATGCCTGGTTAATACATCACTTCTTAATTATACCTAGAAGCCCTTGAAGACCACAAATGTATGCCAAAGCCCCTGATGTCATTACCATGATCATTCTATCCCTATAATAGGATTCCTTGACCATGAAAACCTACCACTAGTACCTGGAATCACACTGAGATCCTTGTTAGTGTGAAAGTTGTACTTCGAGGAAAACAAATGTTCAGAGTTAGCATTTTTCTTTCAGAGGTAACTCCATAACTAATGAACACGTACAAAATACGTTGGTCCTCTACTGAATCAGCAGTTTCAGCTACGATTTGATATCATTTGCAAGTCTGTAGCATTATTTGCTAACTCAATGTAAAAAAAAAATATATATATTGTAAATATTCCAGATAATGATATCCAGAATGCTATTTGGGTCCCGAGCAAACTGAGCCTGGTTCTGCTGGAGGTCTCTTCCTGTTAAAATGGAGTTCTTCCTTCCCACAATCGCCAAGTGCTTGCTTATAGGGGATCATCTGATTGTTGGGGTTTTCTCTCCACCACCGTAGGATCTTTACCTTAAAGTGTAAAGCACCTTGAGGTGACTTTTGTTGCGAATTGGCGCGATATAAATAAAACTGAATTGAATTGAATCAGAATCAGAATCAGAATACTTTATTAATCCCTGGGGGGAAATTACTTAAGACACTAAAAATAAGTATTCTGATTCTGAATAAAGTAGTCTGATTCTAATTATATGCATACCTAGCAATTACTAATGGAGCCAGAACCAAATTTCTTGAAACTGCCCCTATCCTGTAATGGTAAAATATTAACAAGAATTCCTGGATCTGGACTGTGACCTGGGTCACCTCCAAAATTTAATTGTTTGCTCCTTGTACCATTCCCCACCCCTCAAAAGAATTTCATGGAACTCCATTCTGAACTTTTTGAGTTATACTGCACAAAGTCAAGCAGACAAACAGAAAGACAAAGGTTCAAAGAAAAAAAAAAGTCATCAAACAATTTCCTGGACCGGGATTGTGATTTGGATCACCTTCAAAATTTAATGTTTTGTTACTTATTCCACATCCCACCTCTCAAAAAAGTTAATTAAAATCCCTTAAGAACTTTTTGAGTTAAATAGCACAGACAGACAGACAGAAAGACATACACGGGTAGACATTTTTTATTGTAATCCCAGCCTCATACAGCCAGGCTGTCCAGGCATGAAAGTCAATATTCACCGTTCAAATCAACACATCAAAAATCAACACATGGGAACAGGTCTCATAACATCCATCTTCAAAAATGTACTTATGTTCCTTTTTGGTCTTTGTTCTAACATTTTTTATTAGGTCTAATAACTCTGACCAATTGCAGCTGTAGGAGTATAGCCTATAAGATATCAGTCAGATATAACTGCACCTTTATATTTTTCCACTAGGTGTCACCACAGCAAATTAATCCACAACGGTAATTTGGCAGTTTCCCACTGGGTGCCCATCCTGACACAACCCTGGGTGGGAGGGGCTTGTGTCCTAACCTGGACTCAAACCAGAGACCTTACACTTGTGAGTAGAATGTGTAATCCACTACACTACAGGAAAATGTCAGAGCAACACAAACTATTTTGTGGTTAGGTAACTCGGGGTGATTTGATCCTTTTGTAGCCATGACATAATTATGCTCTCTTTATATTTTATTGTTGTAGAATGTAAACTGGTTGTATTTTAATGTGATTATGAAAAAAGCTGGTTATTGCATTGGAATTCATTCCTTCTCCTTCAGTACTACTAAAGAAGACAGTAACAGATAAAAGAGGATGTGTTTACAGTGGACTTTGCACACAGCCAGACCTTGATATAGTTTATTATAGTCTATTTATCTAATTATTTCCATCAGAGACCTGCTATTCCACATCCTGTTTGACTGGTGATAATGTTCAAACACAGACGAAAACCAACCAAGTCTGTTTTTTCATTTCAGTTCTATTCAGTTGTTTTTACTGCGCCAACTCCAGTGGCCTCAAAGAATTAATTACAACTAAAGAATATAAGGCGCTGCATAGTGATGGCAGTCAAAGCACACCTCAAAAAGGCAATGGGATAAATCCAAACAAGGCTGAGGAAACAGACTAAATACACACTAGGGAAAGGAGGCTAACAAGGAACACTTGAACTCGATCAGACACTAACAGAGGGTGGGTAAAAGAACAAAGGATGGAAGTGAAATGACAGAAAACCACATGGAGAACTAACCTTCATAATAAAACACGAGGGAAAATCCTTTGAAAACACAAAAGAAAATTAAAAAAACAAGGATTTATAACTGAAACCACAGTTCATTACGGAGACCATGACACATCCATAAATTGTTTTTGATTCAAGGTCTAGACAAGTGGGGATGCTGTTTCAGGGCAATTTACTCTAGTTTAAGGAAGCCACTATTAACACCAACATTTGTTTTTATACCAGCTAAGAAGTGGTTTTGCTGTTTTTTTTTTACTGCTGTGTTGAGACTGCAGACAAATGACCCTCCTCAGATATCAGTAGTACCTGAGTGGGAGCATTTCTTTAAAGCGCTATACCTAAAGACAGAACACCAGACAGATAGCGAGGCTGTTAGGTAAGCAACTGCCTTTATTTGGAATGTACCAGTTTCGCAGTCCCCCTAAGCTCCCAGACACTATCCTTAGTCTATAAACAATGTCCCATGGAAATAGAAAAGCTGTGTTCCACCCCATCTTACTCACTGCAGCCAGTAGCAGCAGTGCTTGAGTGATGCTCACCTCGCTCCAAGAAAAGACTTTAAAAGCCAGTGTGCAAATCACCATGAACCCCCCCCCCACCAATGTTTGCCAACAAAAGCCAATTGCGGCAGCCGTAAATACTCACAGATACCAGCTTAACAAAAGCGCTCTGGGTTCTGCAGCCTCACTGAAAAATCTATGCGCCATGAGAGTGTCAAAGAGCATTCAGTTGCAGGCAAGTTTCTCCTCTAGTGTCTTAACACTGAAGAGTGGGTGGTAAACAAACCACTTCTGTGACATGCCAAAAAAAGCCGGAGACATAATGCGACGGCAAATTTAGGGTTCTCGAATGCACTGTGATTATACAGAAATACAAAAATTGACTTTTATGCCGGGCAGCGTGGGGTTTTTTGCACAATAGAGCGCAGTGTATTCCATTAAGTACAAACGCCACTGCTGGCCTCTTGGTCCTAAATCGTCAGGCACCGAGAACAAAACAAGCCTTTCAGAGGCTAACTCTGCAAAATTGATTATTGCTTTCTCTTTCAAGTGGCACTGCTGCTTTGTGACTTGCACATGACTTGGCAGGAAAAGAACAGCTGGCTCTCCCTTCTCGGCCCTATTCATATGACTGGTGTCCCACAAAGCAGGCAGGCAGTAGGGCTGGAGGCTGGACTAGACTTCAGTTGTAGACCTAGACTCTAGCTCGAGCACAACTAAAAGATCATGAATTTTAAAAGCGAACAGTTAACAAGTCTCTGGTGACTAAACCACATAAATGCAGATAAAGGGATAGCTGTTAAAAAATGGCTCGCATCCAAAATACAATTTCAGCTTTCAAGTGTCACAGGAAGTTGAATGAATCCCTCTTCATAATGTCTTTCTGAAAATGAGAAATGAGTTCTGTGTCTCCTCTTACTATTCCTGTTTGCTCAGAAGACAAAGCATAGCCTTGAGCCTTTGGTGAACCAGACTATATTAACATCTCAGTGTGAGCCACAGCTTTATACTCACACCAACTCATTATTGTCATCCAGGCAACTCAAAGCTCATTACAGGTGATATGATATTTCACTTCTCGGCCGTCTCACAGCATGTGCTAACAACCCCTTTAAGGAGATGAAAAGCTTTATTGAGTATCTCCTTGAAAAGACCTACTGAGGGGTAAAGAATGCACATCTTTACTGCCTTTTGTGAGCTTAAGCTGGCTTCAACACAGCTAAGGCCGTGCTCACAAATCAAGCCGGAGTCAACTGCATGCTCAGACTGCACAAAACAACAGCATATTGTTCCTCACATCATACAAAACCACACCAAACTCACACTGACCTCTATATAGGCGGGTGACTAATCAGACCCACGAGCCAGAGAAAAGAAAAAAAAAAACAAAACTCCAACCTCTGTTATTACTAGAACAAGAAAACAAAGACATCTGTCTGTTGCTCACTTTTGATATTTGCATTCTCTTCTTAATTCCCAAAATAATTGCAGTTCTCGTTGTTGAGCAGCATGTTGCTGCTTAGCCATGGGAGGCGGGAAATGAGTTGGAAGCCAGTCCTTTTAATTATCCTTCAAATGCTTCCTGCACTCAGCAGATGTTGGGCTGCGGGGCAGGCAGCCGAGCAGCAGGGCTCCCAAGCACTGCTCGCACAGATCAGGACGTGGCTGCTGACTCCCCTGCAACTTGGGCTGGGTGGTACACTGTATTTTAAAGTATAATGTTATTCATCTACATAATGGCTTCTCTACATAAACACTCATCAACACTGATTTATTGCTCGTTGCAGGGTTTTTGTCAGCCATTAAATTACAAATTGCAGCAGCATAGAAAGACGATTAAAAACTAGAAGCAGTAAAAACATTATTTTGCTGTTTTTCTGTAAAGTGGAATCATTTATTTTAGATTCCATAGAAGAACAGTCTTGCCCTTATCATGGCTTTGCCCCCTTCTTTTGACCTTTTTATGTTCACTTCTTACTCATTCCCTCCTACATGCAGCTCTCTTCTCTCTTTGTTTGGCTCTTTCAAGGTTTCTGAGTCACCCTTGGCATTCACAATACATCTATCTCCTTATCATTAATTGGCTCCTTGCGTCTTATGACTGTGGCATCCACTGTTGAATTAGGCAAAATCTGAGTGGAAAAAAAACCATTAGGAAAATAAAGCTCCTGTGTCTAGACTGAGCTGTATGACTTCACATGTGTAAAAAGTCTATTATAAAAGATTTAAACTATAGTTAGGTTATACATAGAAAATTGGCATGTAATTGATGTTATTAACTCAGCATGGACAAACTGTAATTGCTTCACTATTGGTAAATTAAATACATCAATGTCTGGAGTCCATTCAGTCCAAGAGACAATGCTTTCCATAAGTCACACTGCATCTTTTTTTCCATTCAAGGAGCCTCTTAGTTCCAACATAGCAAACACTGACATAAGCTCTGCGAAACACTGAGATCCTTGACGAGCCACTTCGACCTCAACTCTGGCAACCAAACTCAGAAACGCTCGTAATGATCTCCCAGCACAGCCAAGCTCTGCAGCTCCTTCTGAAAAAGCTGTCTTAATTTTCATTCAAGCTGTACAAAATGACGCTGAATGGAGTAGAGATCTAAACACTGAGGGCAACTCAAAACATTAGCAACTTTCCTGCGTCTGCTAGGTGTACCCATATTATCTGTAACAGGTCAGCTGCCAAGGTTGGCTACTCAGACTGGAGCTGGCAAATGAAGCTGTCCTGACATTCACACTTCAGCTTGTGTGCTCTGCGTGCTTTGGCAAAACAGAAAACCTTTCAGCTGAGGGGAAAAAAAATACGTCCAGACATTTGAAAACTGCAGCCGAGATGCTGCCAGTTGTGAAGTTCATAGGTAAAGGATCTGTCACGCAGAAGATAAGTGGAAAGAAATTGCTAAATAAATCCCACCGGCTGCAGCCAGTGCCCAGTTCAGCAACTATTAATTCACTGTGACTGGGTTGTTTTTAATTTAAATGGCACTCATATTATGACCTAATAGTGTCACAGAGATTAAAATGAGAAGAGTTATACTGTTCAGCGAGACGCCTGTTTTCTATTTAGTAATTGCCACATATAATTTATTTAGCAGATTTTATTTGAGGACCACCATCCAATGGCCAGTTTATAATTAGATCCAACAAATGGCTTGAGGCAACTGATGCACTTGTTTCTGTGCTACATTATAAATAGAACTACACTGGAGCAGAATGTGGGTTAATGTTTCTTTCTCCAAAATAATGGGCTCACTTTAGGTTGACGATGACACAATATACAGCAGAGCTAGTTAGAGGGTGTAAATAGGGAGAGATTGAATGTAAACAGCCTTAAAATCAGCTGAGTTCTGTCTTACCTTCTTTGATTAAGACTCTTTGAAAACTACTTTGATGGAGCAATTCAGGCTCCTGAGGACAAATTAAGACTCACGTTCACCCCGCTTTTAATACACGAATCAGTCTGCTATGAAAGTGACAGCATTTTAAGGGTACATTTTATATCCCCTCTTTTAGACGCATTTATGTAAATCTCATTTCAGTTTGAGCTTAAAATACATCACAGATCATTAATTTTCACCCTTCCTGTTTACAGCTGCTTTTAAGCCCTGTTCCAAATTGCCTCTTTCAGTGCCTGTAGCTTTAAATCCAGGTGGCGCTGCCTTTCAGGAAGAGTAACAGCCTGTAAGTAACAGCCAATGGGATAGCGCATGCGGTTGACTGCAGGCTTCCAACACAGACATATATGAGACATTCTTTCATTTCTGGGGTTCTCTTTGAGCGTTCGATGAGTAAATACAGCAGAAACTACAGCGCTGTTTCTAGTGTGTGTGTGTGGGTGTGGTGATTTTGTCAGATGTCGCTGTTATACAAACCCTTGGCTAGTTTCTAAAATGCAATAAAACAGCTGTGATGTGTAACTGTACGTGAAATTGCAAAGAAAAGATTTCCAATATTTTTACTGATCACTTCAACAGTATTTTGTGAATATTCACAAGTTTATAACTTAATGGCTGCAACACACTTAACAAAAGTTGAGATGGAGTTAAAATAGATTGAAAAGTGCACAAAATACAGTATTCAAATATCACCAGTGTGGAAGAGTCCATATCGAGCAGGCATCATCTATCTATCTATCTATCCATCCATCCATCCATCCATCCATCCATCCATCCATCTATCTATCTATCTAATTGGTAGTAGGTGGGGTATCATGTTTGAGTGTGAAAACAACATCCATCAGAGGCTCAGTCTTTGCAAGCAAGGATGGGTCGTGGCTCACCCGTTTGTGCCAAAATTTGTGAGAGAATTGTTAGTCAGTTATTTCAAAAGGAACATTTCTCAGTGCAAGACTGCAGAGAATTTAGGTCTTTTAACATCTGCAGTGTAGAAGTTCGTGAAAAGATTTTAAAAAAATTCAGAGACATCTCAGGGCATAGAGGGCAAGGTCGGAACCCACTGTTAAATGATGTTCAAGACCTCAGGCAACACTGCCTAAGAGACCAAAATGTAGCCACTGTGGATAACAACTGTCAATTAACACAGTCCATTACCGCAACTTGAAACTGTATTACACAAGGAGCGTGTCATGCATTAGCTCTATGCAGAAATGCCACCAGGTTTTTCTGGGCCCAAGTTCACTTCAGATGGATTGAAAGACTATAGGACCACGTACTTTGGTCAGATGAGTCCACGTTTCAGCTTCTTTTTCAAAAACAAAACGGCGCCAAAGATGAAAATGAGACCAAGCATCCAGATTGCTATCAGCGAAAGGTACAAAAGACAGCATCCATGATGGCAAGAGGGTACATGAGTGTCCATGGCATGACATGGCCTCTGAGGCGTACATTAGGATTTTAGAGAGACATTTGCTGCCACCAAGGTGATGTCTCTTCCCAGGATGTCCATGCTTATTTCAGCTGGACAATGCCAGATCACATTCTTCATGGGCTACAACAGCATGGCTTCTTACGGGCAGAGTGTGTGTGCTTGACTGTCCTGCCAGTTCAGATCTATCTCCTACTGAAAATGTATGGTGCATCATGAAGAGGAGAATCGGACAATGGACTAGACCTGGACCATGTGACCAAAATTTCATATTGTGATGAATTGTGTGTGAATTTCAATGGATTTATCACTTATATAACAGTTAGATGGAAAAAGACTACTTCTTTTTTACCTTTCAAATTATACACTTTAAATGATTTACATTTTAAATTATATGCTCAGAGTATTTTGAACTTCTGGGAAAATGTAAAAATTTGACATATAAAAGACTTTTCAAAAACAAATGAATACAGGCCTAACATAAAAGTACCAGTTGTAAACATGGAACTTTTGGAGTTAAAAGTATAGCAGAAAATTAAATAATGCTGACATTCCCCATTTCTGCCTGCATCCATGTAGTGTCGTGTAAGACTGCACATCATCATCCAAATGACTAAAAAATATTGCCACAAACAGTACGGATGCGCACTAGCTGTCCAGAGTGTACCCTGCCTTTTGCCTTATGATAGGTGGGATAGGCTCCAGCAACCCCCACGGCCCTGAATTGGACAAGCGGAAGAAGATGAATGAATGAACGAATGAATGTATATTTTTACAAAATACAATTAAGTCCGTCAGCAGAACTAATGAAAACCGTTTCATTGTACTTTAATCAGTTAACTGAAGGTGTACATGAATTAAAGTCAGATTTTTTTTTTCTACTGCATTTTGAAAAATATCCTCACGTTTCTGGAAATAGGGTTTGTAATATCAGTCGCTTTCAAATGGCTGAAAATAATTGTGAGTTAAATATTTAGACAATGGGCCATGTACGTATAAATATTACATACAGTTTCTGAAATTTTATGTAAATGAGAACAGCTTCACTGGGAATTTGGCTGTATTAAAATACGGCATATGTGAAAAGAGTGGGAGGGAAGCAAACAGGCTTAAAGAGCTGACAAAAAGCCAACTGAGTTTCACTTACACTGTAGCACAAAAACACAGTTACTCACAGCCGGTCCTTGATTATTGGCTTTAAATGGGCCTTTCAGTTTCTGTCGCTTCTGGTTGTCCCGCACCACTTCAGTAATGGTAATGTTAACCACACTAGTAGTGTAATGTGTGATCACTAAGGGTTTTCCTATTGTTTTTCAGACATTGCTATCAAAATAAAAAGTTATCACTGTCCTCAGTGCCTCAGATGCAGAGTGTGTGATCATTCTTCTGCAGCCAACAAATGGGCATTTGGTGTGCTTTAACTGAAAGTGGAAAAAGAGACAGTATGAGGCTGCTTGTTATTTCTGTCTTTTCAACATATAACGCTGCAAATCTGCACATCTGAACAACTCATTTAGACACATGCTTTCCAATCTATGGAAAACAAGCATAAACAAGGGAAAAGTCTTTTCTTATAATTCGAGGGTCTTCAGAAACACTGCTGGTAATTAACAGTTAAAAGCAATGAAAAATGGGATGTGGCATATACACTATATGAATATATTTGGCCACCTACACATTACATCTACAGGAGCTTTTATGGTGTCCCATTCTAAATCCACAGACATTAATATGGAGTTGGTTCTCTGTTTGCAGTTACAACAGTTTCCACTCTTCTGGGAAGGCTATCTACAAGATTTTGTGGGAATATTTGTACATTCATCTAGAACAGCATTTGTGAGATCAGACACTGACGTTGAACAAAAAGTGTCTCGCTAGCAATCTGTTCTACTTCATCCCAAAGGTGCTGGACGGGGTTGATGTCAGGATTCTGTGTGGGCCAGCCGAGTCCTTCCACACCAAACATATCCAACCCTGTGTTTACTGGCTTTGCTTTGTGCACTGGGGCACAGTCATGCTGGAACATAAAAGGGCCTTCTCCAAACTGTTCCCATAAAGTTGGAAGCATAGAGTCGTTCAAAATGTCTTGGTAAGCTAAAGTGTTAAGATTTCCATTCACTGGAACTAAGAAGCCCAGGCAAACCCCAGAAAAACAAGCCTATAGAATTATCCCTCTTCAACCAAACTTTAAAGCTGGTACAATGCAATGAGGTGGGTAATTTTCTTTTGGCATTCGCCAAACCCAGACTCAACCATCTGACTGCCAGAACAAAAAGCGTGATTTGTCACTCCACAGAACACATTTCCACTGCTCCAGAGTCTAGTGGCAGCATGCTCTACACCACTCAGTCTGATGCTTGCATCGTGCTTGGCGATGTAAGGCTTGCATGGCTTGGCCATGAAAACACATGCCATCCAGCTCCCAGTACACAGTTTTTTGTGTCAATGTTAATGCCAGAGGAGGTTTTGAATTGTGCAGTTATCGAGTCAGTTACCGTTGGTGACTTTAACAAACTATGAACCTCAACACTCAGTGACCCCACTCTGTAACTTAACATGGTCTGCCACTTTGTGACTGAGCCACTGTGGTTCCTAAGTGCTTCCACTTTGCAATAACACCACTTACTGATGATCATGGACTATCAAGGAGGTAAGAGATGACTTGTTGCAGTGGTGGCATCTTATTCCGTAAGCTCTTTGGGATGAACCATTCTTTTACAAATGTTTGTAAAGGCAGACTACATAGCTAGGTTTTATACACCTGTGATAATAGGACTGAATGAAACACCTGAATTCAATGACTAAAAGGGGTGGCCCTATACTTCTATCCATACGGTGTGTGTCTCCTTTAAATCTGGGACCAAACATCACCTCATTCCTGGAACTTCAAAATGTAGTAAAGCAATTCCAGCAGAGAGAGAAATGAAGAGAGCTACTCACACCACTTTAAACACATACTGTATCTTTATTGCAAGGCAAAGGCCATCAGGCTGGCATTTCAGGTGCTGTAACTGCTCTATAAACAGGTGGTGCTATAAAATAATTATTCCTAATCATCTTTTTTTTTTTTTTTTACAACTCAGTTGCAACCTGAAACCACCTTCACTGCTTCGAATAAGCTAAACACTTGCCTTGTATTTCATTGTTTCTAAAGGGTGACGCAGACTGACAAAGGTGCCACTTATATTTGACACCTGCTTTGTTGAGAAGTGTGTGTGCGTGTGGTGCACAAGCTGCTGCAAAGTCAGTCAGCCAAGCAGTAGTAGCTCCCTGGAGCAGTGGGGAAGTTAGGAAGCAGTATGTAGGTAAATCAGTCTATTACTAACACTCTGCCTGCCTGGAGCAAGTCTCCTGGGACGCTGCTGACAATACACATGCGGCCTGCCTGATGGAGCATTCATCCATAGTTGGATAAACATACATACACATACAGTGGAGTCACAGAGTCACTGAGCTTCAATACACAAGCACATATTGTACGATTAGAATGCAGCTCTATTGTATAATATGGTGGGAAGCAGGAACAGGAAGGCATATGCAACTCCTACACAGATCACATCACACAGAAAAAATGTAAGCACTGAGACCATCTGACTGTCAGGATGAATGAAAATTTTTTCATGTCCAGTTCATCTTAATATAATAATTACAATGTATTCTCTAAATTTTCTATTATAATATTCCTTTATACTCACTAACTTTTATTTGGTTAGAGGATGTGTTCATTTAGGAACTCAGCGTAAGGCAAAAACCTACAACCTGCTATAACACTTTAGATGAGTCCATATGCTGTTTATGTTGATTTTTTTATTTTTATTCTCTGTCATGAAGTCTAAACTTCTGTGTAGTTCCGGTTTACGTCCTGTAACAGCTTCTGTCTTGTTTAGGAGTGCTGTGATGTTCTCTCTCTCCCTTGGTTTTACTAACACATTTAACATTATCAATAGGTCATTATTGATGTGCTTTGCTGTGGTCAGAAAAAAAAAAAAGTGGCTATTTCTGTTTAAGCCATCTGAGATTTTCCCTCATTTGCATTATTTCTGACTGGCTGCAGAATGGTGAGAGGGAGTATTAACTTCTCAATTTATTGTGTTTTGCGGTACTTAATTGTTATTCATAATGTTCTTGTGTACTTGCATGGAAGCACTGCACTTAATGGGCAGGCTTACTAGATGTAAAAGTGCTCCTCATCTAATGAGCACCTTTATTTACCTATGAAAAGATATTTATATCTATATGTAAACAGGAGGGGGAGAATTTTACTGGACATTACATTTTGCTTATGTGGATACAGACTTTAACCTTTAGTTATTTTCAACTTAAAGTCACTGATTATAGTGAGCATTTCAGAAAAACTATCTTCTGTGTGTTACCTGTGCCCTGTGTTGCTGCAATAGAGCATAAATGTGCATATGGTGATTCCTGCAGCCTGTAGAAGCCATCAGTTTGGACGGTCTTTTTTTCTCAGAATGCATCCTTTTGGCAGGGATGATATACAATCAAATACCTAGAACTCAGCCGGAATGCCACCACCTTAGATCTAACATGTGTAACCTTGACCTTTGACTCCAAAATCTTGTAAACGTAATTGGATCTTCTATCCATGTTAGATATTAACCACACACAGTTTGGCAAACAAGTCAGCTCCTGTAGTGGTGACAAAATTTGTAAGAGACATATATGTGGACAACCTGATAGCATAATGCCTCCATGGTGGAAAAAAAAAAAATAATAATAATAAAAATAATAATAATTTCAGAGAGAGGAGATGTCAGCATTTGAAAAATGAATTAGCTGCTTCAACCTTAGATCTTTGTCCTTAACTATTAAAAATCTTGAGTGAATTAACAAAATGTCTTCATAAAATGAAGGAAATGTAAACAATCTAAACCACTACATTAGTACACCCAACACACAATGACGCTATCTGTCTGTAATGGTAAATTTCTTACCTTTGCTTGTGGTCTTTAATTTTTCCACTTATCATACCTGTTCTAGTGAGTAGCCACACAAACTTTGATAAGGATCCAAAAACTGAGTCAGCTCCTACAGGAATTATATTTATAGTGATGTTGCAGTTTATGTTTACTATGGCATTATTTTTACCTATCATCATGATTAACACTACTAATACTGGCAGGAATCCATGAGTCCAATCTGCTCCTATGTTGGTAAAGAGATTTTTATTAACAACCTCCACTGACCTTTCACCCCCTTGACCTAAAAAATGCCATCAGTTCTTACACCCATCACAGTGATCAACTATACACACATTGGCAAGGATCCAGGAGACCAATTTGCTCCTATGGTGGTAATGAGATAATCACTTCCCATGCCCTGTTACCTTATCCTTTGATGTTATGATTTCTAAAATGCTCTCAATTCTTATACCAATCCTAGTAAGTAACCATACAACAATGGCAAGGGTCCAGCAGCCCAGTCAGCTCCTATGGTGGCAACAATATTTTCACTGAAGACCCTATGTGACCTTGACCTTTGACCCGACAACCTCATAAATGTTATCAGTTCTTCAATCCATCATAGGTATCAACCACACAAAGTTTGGTAAAAATCCAGCAAACAAGTCAGCTCCTGTAGTGGTAGCAAAATTTGCGAGACGGATGGGCGTACAACCCAGTAACATAATGTCTCCATGGTGGAAGCATAATAATAATAATAAGAAGAAGAAGAAGAAGAAGAAGAATTACAGTCATTTCAGAGTGATGAGATATCAGAATTTGAAAAAGGACTCAAACCAACAACCTTCTGGTAATTATTTAGCTGCTTAAACCTTAGATCTTTGTCCTTAAGTATTAAAGAAACTTTAGTCAAGTAAGAAAATGCTTCCACATGAGACCCAAAGTCTTCATAACAGGAAGGAAATTTAAATAATCTCAAAAAATACATCAGCACACCCAACACACAATAAAGCGATCTGTCTTGGAGCAATATGCTTGTCCCACTGCTAAACCAGCAGGGAGAAATCAAACACAGAGAAAGAAAAATGCTAAAACAGCATCCCTGGTAGCTCCTGCCAGTGTGAAATCCCAAGTAAAGTGCACACAAAGTTGTAATTACACTGAGTGGGGAGCAATTAGATGGATCAGGGCTAGCCCATTTAAATCACACTTTGGACCATTCATTATGCTGGGAGCCTTAGACAAGAGACATTGTCGGATGTCCTACAAACCGCCGCAGAGCCTTGTGAACTGCATGGTCATCAGATCTGCCTCTGACCTCTTTCTCTGGCGCCTGTAATCAAATGAGGCACCGTGTGAAGAATGCAACCTGATATACACAGTGCAACCAGAGCAGGAGGCAGCAGTTACAAAATATATTACCATAAGCATGATGGACATCAATAATGTAGCAATGCTGGTGATTAGCTGAGTCAACGCCATGATCTGCTCCTACTGTAAGGATTATAAACACATCACCTAAAACAATATACATAAATGAAAATGACAGATATAGTTTGCTTCACTGAGGCATTTTCCAGGGTCCAGACAGGGAGAGCAGCTTCTGAATTTCTCCCTTCAGCCTAATGCTGAATGGCAGATAGGAAAAGTGGAGAAACCCTGAAGAGTCAATTTGGAGCTGGAGTGGCATTTCAAACCCTGCTACTAAAATGTCTGAGAGAAAAGGAAAAAACATTTAATCAGAAACCTAACCAGGCTTTGGGAGCACTTCTGTCTGAAAGGTAAGGCAGCTTTTTCTGAGATGGTGTTCAGCAACCGACAATGATGAACAGAGCTGCTGCTGAATGACACTGCCATCATTGCCTTTTTCAGACTCGTGGCGGTGATTGAATTGGAATAGCGTGTGCACAGGTGTAAATATTGCATTCGCATGTTAACTCTTTCAAAGAGTGCCAGAATTCTCTATGCATGGGTCTTGCATTAGAACTTTTACATATGCACGCAAGGGCTCTGATGCCGCATTAATTCAGGTTGCGTGAAAACCGGTACTTCTCTTGCTGAATGTAAAGACAGAATCACTGCTGCAGCTGGTGAATGTGCAGCACTGCATTCACCACCGCTACACTGAGCTGTAACCCAACGCTTGACACTGGTGTTCACCCCAAGCACCATGGGCAACACAGGAAATCTCCACCCTCCTCCCCCCCCTGCCCCATC
>VUQH01013746.1:10375-32171 GCA_015106775.1 Etroplus canarensis
ACACAAGAGTCCCCCTCACACTCACCCACACACACAAACCCAGAACTGCAGGACTGTAAACCACTCTCTCTCTCTCTCTCTCTCTCTCTCACTCTCTCTCTGTCTGACTCTCACACACACACACACACAATCTGCACTACCTCAGTTGCTGCTACGGCACTTTCTTTCTTTCGGCGCTAGTGTCTTGTTCTTGTGTTTTCTTCTTTTTTCCTTTCTTGTGTACTGTTTCTGCATTGTAGGGTGTCCTTGGCATTGTTTACATTGCATCGCATTGTTGCAACTGTTGCACATGTTGCACACATTGCACTTTATTTATTTATTTATTTATCTCTATTTTTAAAAAATAGAGATAGAAAAATTAAATTTTTCTAACTGTAGAAATAAAAACTAGTCCTGTCTCTGTCACATGTCATATGTTTACATGTTTATATGTTGCACCAGGTCCTGGAGAAACATTATTTCATTTCACTATGTTCTGCGCCAGCTATATGTAGTCGAAATGACAATAAAGCTCTTGAATCTTGAATCTTGAATGTGAGAGATTGACACATAATAGCCTTTTGTCCTTGTCTCTCTCCTTCTTTCTACCCCTCCCTCCAAACAGTTGACGCAGATGGCTGCCCCCCCTCCCCCAGCATCGTTCTCCCAGAGGCCTCTCTTCCTGTCAGAAGAGAGTTCTTCCTTCACATGATCGCCAAATGCTTGCACACAACATGTCTGATTACTTGCAATACAGGGCAACTGCTGTTGTGAATTGGCGCTATATAAATAAGACCGAATTGAACTGAATGAATTTTTATACACAATAATGAAGATTTCGCTCGTTACAGCGACCACATTATACTGTTAAATACCGAAATACTGGCGGCGATTTCATGTCTCATGTTGCCATCTGGTGGTCAGTTGCGGTACATACAGCAACAGCTGTCATCCAACGATAACACATTTAAAATGTGTACAGAGGCAGCAACATTTTCTTTTGTATTAATTTAAAAATCACTTTACAATATCAATACAAAATTTTTCACACAAGCAAGAAAGTATTGTGCCTATTCTATCCTGCCGACCACGGTGCAATAAGAATAACACTTTAAAACACAACTCATTCTGACACAAAAATATTTTCTGAGATTCTAAGGATCATTAAAAATAATATAATCACGTATCAAAGACTAACCTGCTGTTTTTATCATGATTTAAAACATTATTATAACATGACAACTTAGACAACAATGTAAAGCAGATGTGCAACAAAGACCACTGTTATGCTCTGCTTTAAAGCTAATATGAATGAATGTTTCTGAATTCCTTAACATCACGAACAAA
This sequence comes from Etroplus canarensis, assembly GCA_015106775.1. Lineage (NCBI taxonomy): Eukaryota > Metazoa > Chordata > Actinopteri > Cichliformes > Cichlidae > Etroplus > Etroplus canarensis. The sequence goes on from VUQH01013746.1 coordinate 11,702, forward strand.
GCGGAGCGGCAAACTCATTCAAACCTAATCGCCAGTATAAGTGAGCTGGACACAGTCAAAAGAAAATTGTAAAGCCTGAGGAGAGTTTTGTTTTAGTGAAAGTGACAGTGCAGCTCACCGTTTGGTGCCAGCCAGCGGCTCTTCCGCCCCGCCACGTCGGCAGGCCGGTCTGTGACTGCGCCGAAGAGTGACTGTGGACAAGAGAGTTCACTGCCTCTGGAGCAGCGACGATAAGCCTAGCTAACGCAACTTCACAGAGCTGACAACAGCAACACACAAAAATACAAATGTGCCGCTTTTGCAAACCGACATGACAGAATGGCACTTAATATAGTATCAACTCTCTGATTCACAGCTAACTGTGCGCGAAAGACAGAGGAACTTTCCCTCAGCTTCAAGAACATAACCCGTTTTTTTATGTTTTTGCTTATGCTCACGTCTCCTGAATAGGAAGTAGTCTACCACAGTTCTTTTTTTCCAATTTTAATACCCTTTTTAATGTGAACGTTATATAATTTAGGCCAGACGTGGATACGCATGACTCATACAGGCGAAATCGCATGTTGGCAGGAGGGAATCATCTCACTTCTTCTGGATATTTGTTTAAGTAGCAACGCTTTTTTCAGCTCCGCAGCGCAATGAAACGAGAGTCGGTAAAACAGCAGTTAATGTCCTAAAACATAAAACACATATATAAAAACAATGAATAATATTAGCTTGTAGGAAGACTTCATCTATGGTATATCTATCACTATATTTCATCGGCTCGTTGGTCTAGGGGTATGATTCTCGCTTAGGGTGCGAGAGGTCCCGGGTTCAAATCCCGGACGAGCCCTACTTTTTTTTTTTACATCCCCTCTCAACCCCAGTCTTCTTTGTGTGACCCGAATAATTGAGTTTATTCTCGTTATTATAATTTTACGTTTGACGGTCACTCAACATTAAGTTTTTTCTAGTGGTAACAGTAAAGCTCATATTCCAACACAAAAGCTTAAAGTGACATCATTCTTGGCAGGCGCCCTGTTTTTGGGAGTGCAGTGAAGGTCAGCTTTTTAAATGAAACATGCCAAAATCTCCACAGCTCTCCAACTACTTTAAGCAAACGTGCAATATGCTTATAAACAGCACTGAACAGCTCTATAATGCACCTGTGATGCAGATAAGATGACCAGGTGTCCTTTATGTGGGACTGTGCAGCATTTTATCCTTTGTCCTCCTATCCCATATCTTAAGAGAACATGCCACATTTTGACTGGCTCTGCAGGACATGCACTTTTCTGAAGTCTGGCTTCAACCCAATGGCTCTTGAACTTAATTTTGGGATGCCCTACTTTAGAAGTTGGAAAAATTTTGCGACCCACATCATACAAAAATGCCCGTCCCTCATCCAAGAATTTTATCAATCATGAACAATAAAAAAGGATCAACACTGACTTGCTTAAATAAAGATGCACATTATAAGCACAAGAGCATCAGCAAACATTTACTTGTTTTTTCATATTAAAACCATATCTATACACCTTATTTTCATTTAATATTTTTCACTTGGTTGTCTTACCCCACAGTTTGAGAACCACTGCTTTAAACCAATCTATGTGAAGAAAGCAGGGAAGGAATTTTAAATAATTTTAAAGTGAAGGTTAAGCCATCTAATGCTGTGCCCATCAGGGAAACTGTTTGAGCGTATATACTGAGAAAACTTTCTTGATGCTTTTGCAAGTTATTTTTCCATTTTAGTCAGGGGAAAGCATGCCATGAGTGTGTGTTATCTCTCGCTAAAAACAACTACAATTATATGGCTCAAAAAGTCTTGCCAATCTATGGATGCATCCCTACTGAAATCCAGAGAGGACTTTGTAGAGACTATCGCATGAGAGGATAAGAACAGACTAAAAATTCCTTTTACCCTAATTGTTTTTAATGAAGAGCGTTGGAAAAGTCAAATTTCATATTTGGCCTTTTTACATACTAAATTTCAGACTACGTCTAAGCATTACACATTGGAGTCTGTATCACAATGCAATTTCCCCCCCAAAGATTATTAAAGTATTCTGATTGCTTACATGTTCCAAACAAACAGTGCTTGTCCCATATTTACTTTGATCTTCTCACCCTGGGCGCAGATGAGTACAGATATTTTTTCCTTCTTTTTACTACAAGCATTTTTACATTTGAGGACATGAAAACAATGAGTGACCACTGGCATTTCTCATTTTAAATCTCTTGAAAGTGAATGAATCAAAAACAACTCCTGGCTAATAAATGTAACAATTCTGAACAAACATAAGTAAAAACAAGCATTGCTGCAAATATTATCAATAACTTTATTAAGTGGTATGAATATTTTGTTTAAGTGTAAAATTGCAGACAGACCTGTATATTTATACGTTCACAGTTTAACATGTTCCCTTTGAATTGCCAATGTTTAGATAAAAAAAAAAAAGAGTTTATCATAGACAACACTATAGAAATGTAAAATAGTATCAAAATCATGCCTAATAAAAACCTTTAATTGCCCTTTCAGTCTAATAATCAAATATAAAATATAGATATTTATATTACAATTCGTATTTGCAGAGATAAAAAAAAAAAACAAATGCACAAAAGGTGCCAAGGAGCAAATGCAGATCAGTTGAGCCGCTACATTCGGTGTGTATGATTGTGTACAGGCGTATAAATGGCAGGGGTCACACCTTCTTCTGGTGCACATGATTAGAAAATGACAAACCAACAGACTGCTGAATAACACACCTAATAAAAACTGAACAGCAAGTCTGTGATAGAAAGACTTATTTAAAATGTTTGGCTTTGGGAATGTTAAATAACGTATTTAAAAGATATATATTATTATATAAAGTGCACATTGGAGATGTACAAATACGCTATTAAAACTATTTTGTTCTCCAGAAGCTGTAAAAAATTGTGCTCTAAAATCATGATGGCACTGAAAACATGGTTTGGGAGCAGAATACCTGTCGTCAGACGACCCCTGATTCAACTTGTAGGGGGAATGTTGAAGTATTAATTGTATATAAATTAAGTGGTATGTTCTTTGAAAAAAATATCCTGTAATATGGGCTGGAAATGCTCTAATGCAACTGAAAAAAAATTAAAGAGCAAACTTCCTTGCTCTGCACTTTGTATTTTTCCCATATCAAAGTGTCACAATAAGAAAAGCTACCTCGCTGTCACATCACAAACCAAAAACAGAGTCCATTGATATACTTGATATATAAAAACGTTAAGACAATTCATTGCTTCAACCCTTAAACCAACCGTGTTGTCTTTTCCTCACCAACACATTAATGCCCCTGTGCAGCAACGTTCACATTTCTGAATGAAAACATAAAAACACTTCACTCTGACAATGATTGAAACTGCCCACTTTGTTAAACCCAAAAGTACACAAGACCAAGGCTGAGCTGCTTTTAATAAGTGCACGTGTGGTGCCAGTAAATGTGTGTATGTACAAGAGAAAGCGAGAATTAGCGACCTGTCATCACTTCATAATCTAAGCTGGGAGAGGCAGATGAGGTGTGTGGTGTTTTACAATGGCAACCCATGAAGAGGGGAGTTGGCACAAGTGTTATGGTTGAAGAAGAAAAAAAGCTGAAGTATGTATGACACAATGCACATGATACATTCCAGAAAGTTTCACATTGTATTGGCTTAGCTAGCAAATAACGTGTTTGTAAGTGTGTCCAAGTCAAAAACTTTTACTTGAATGCATGCAAAGAAACTGTAGCTGATGTTGCACTGAGAAGCTTTAGAGCCGCATGGCTGTTTGGTTCTGTAGCCACAAAGGGCGCAGCTCTCAGGCCAGCTGAGGAGCTACAAGCGCTTTTAAAAAAAAGTGTCTGGACCTTCCACAGCTGATCAGAGGTCTGGCACAGCTACCACATTTCTATCAAAAATGAGCTGGCACCAGCTCATATTCAGGTTAATGAGGTCAAAGAGTCTAAACTTGGACCCTGAGGAAACTTTTCCCCGCTCCCTGTGAGAGTCCAATGTGTAAGGCCAGCCATTTAATTTTAAAGTCAAAGTGGTGTAGTCCAACACTGAACCCAGCACAGAGCCTCACACCAGGAGGTGTCGTTTTTTGTGCAAAGCGAGGTGGTCAGAACGGGAGAAGCTGCGTTCACAGTCGGGACACTGGAACGGTTTGACTCCTGTGTGCTTGCGGAAGTGTCTGGTCAGTTCATCTGAACGGGCAAACTTCCACGTGCAGCCTTCCCACATGCACTTGTACGGTTTTTCCCCTGCACAGAGAAGAAGAGAAGGCATGTTAAAACAAGGTAAAAAGTTTGAGGAGTTTGGAGACGCACAGCTGATAGAATAACGAAGCCTCTCACCTGTGTGTGTCCTGCGGTGTGCTTTCAAGTGGGAGCTCTTGGTGTACACTTTGTTGCAGCCACTGAAGTCACAGCGGTGAATTCTCCGTTTTTTTAGAGAGTCAGGGGAGTCAGGAGGGAGCGGGTGCTTTGAGCCTGGGTGGACTATAACTGATGGGTTGTTACCCCTAAGAGACACAAACAAGACAAAAAGATGTTTATCAAAGACAAATTAAGCAAGTGTTACCAGCAGAGGGAGCCAAAGCCCTCTGTTATTGAAACAAGTTTTGTTTGGCAGCTGCAGTTACTCCTCAATGTAATAACTGGAAGTTTTTCAGGAAGCTGAAAAACCTGCCTTTTCCAGTCTACCACACCTTTGCTTTGTCTTGGCACCTCTGCCATTTGATTTTCTTTTTAAAATTCACCTTTCAGTAGTTCATCTATAAATAAGCTCTGGGAGACATAACTGTCAAATAGCAGGTGATTTTACAACAGTACTTCCAGTAACAGCACTGGCAGATTAACTGTATGTAAACAAAGTTGTTTTGTACCAAAGATATTACAAGTTCTACAATCAAAGAGAAAGAGCTGTCTTTCTTCAGTTATTAAAGAGTGTGTGTGCGCATAAGTGGCAGTTGAGAGCAGGTGTCAAGTGTTGAAATCTGAATCCCATACAGATCAATTCTGCATAAAGGAATGTGCAGAAAATCCCCTGTAAAAACACACAAACACACACACACACACAGAACTCACCTAACCTATGCAGTGCATAGAAACTTTAAATTTACATTGTTTATGGGGATGTGTGTGTCTAAAGTGATGACATATTAAGACGCACCTACTTTTTTACCCTCAGGCTCCAATTATTTCATCGTTGACACGATGACAAGAATTGAATGTGAAGGGAACCGCCCTGACAGCTAAAGTAAAGAATGGGATCAACTCCATTTACACACACACTAATTGCAAGCAAACCCTGACATATTACATATGCATCCAACCTGCAATTATTTCTTGTGAGGAAAAGCAATTATTTTGCCTAGATGAAACCAAAGGGTAACAATGCAAATGAGAGATGGGAGGTGAGGAAGAAAGGATGAGTGGAGGGGGGTGAAAGAGGAAGGCAAGAAAGTATGGGAGAGATGTTGGACAATAAGCACTTTAAAAAAAAACATATAATCCTGGAAAGCTCTGAGTGAGGAAGGACAGAGCAGAAGAGAAAAAGCAGGAAGAGGAATGAAGGTGGTGGCAGTACGAAGTTGACTGGTATGAACTTGTGACTTCTTATATAAGAAAGAAATGAGTTTCTAATGAGGTGTGGTTGGTGGATGTGACAGAAAAAAATAAACATTGTTCTCAGTTTCCATATTGGATAAAAACTGTATTAGAGGTGTAAAAACAGCCAATAACAAATGGCCTACTCCTGAAGCTTTTGAACGCTAATGCTCTGTCAGGTGGAGTGAATGCACACTGTGGTGTTTTACTTCTTTAAAAAGTACAGCTCTACAAAATACAGTTTGAGTGTTGGGTTGATCTTTTAAGATTGAGACAATTATCGCTCCACAGACTCAAGCTAGAGAAAGTTGACCAATAAGTTCACTCAGTTGGGTCAGTGTTTTTCCTTGTCTTTCCATACACTTTAAATGTTCGAAAAATGAACTAGGATCATTTAGTTTAAAATAAGTCAATAGAAGCAAGACAGAGCACATCTTTGTGAATGAGAGTGAGGTGGAATGTAAAGCTGCAACGACCAACGATAGTGAAGGTGGATACGTTTAAATATCTGGGTTCAACCATTCAAAGCAACAGACAGCGCACGAGAGGTGAAGAGAGTGCAGGAGAGGTAAGGCGGGTTGAGACGAGTGTCATGGGTGATTTGCGACAGGATAGCAGTAAGAGTGAAATGGGAGGTTTACAAGATGGTAGTTAGACCTGCTAGGATGTATGGTTTGGAGGTGGTGGCAAAAAGACAGGCGGTTAAGCTGGAAGTGGTACAGGTGAAAATTTTGCTGGAAAGATCCTAGACAGACAGCTCAGGTTGAGCGATCAGGAGATTAAGTGGCAAGTTAAGACTGTTGCATGACGAGGGATAGTGGATATATTGGAAAAAGGATGTTTAAGATAGAAATGCCAGGCAGGAGGAAAAGAGGAAAACAACAGAGAAGGTTCATGGATGCAGTGAAGAGGGACACGAAGAGGGTTGGTGTGACACAAGATGATGGAAGGGATAGGGTGAGATGTGGTGACCCCTGAAGGGAGCAGCCAAAAGAAGAAGTATTTTTAGAAGAACGCCACATTTTTCACTTTTGGGCACGTCTAAGTACTACTGCTTTGTTACTGTTAGCATTTTTTTAGTATTAGTGCAAAATCTTTAAAGAAATCAGTCATGTTATTGAAGCTTTTCAAACAAAGCTCAGCCCTTGTCCTGGGACTGCCCAGGAACTGACATGGCTCAAGCTTACAATAAAATTCAAAACAAAGGCGTATCTAATCATGGGATTAACTAATATCAAGACCGTAAGTTGTATTGCTGTAGGTACTTATTTTTTCATCCCACACACCCCCCAAAAGGTCAGGTAAGAGAGGTGCTAAGGGAACAGAGTAGAAGAGATTCTGCAGCAGCTAGGATATATGCGTAGGGAGTGAGAGCTTTCTTTCCCCCACAGAACTTGCTAGTTTTGTGTGTGTTGGTGTGTTACTCACTCGTACTCGCGGGGTATCGCTATGACTGATGATTTCATCTCATGGCTGCTGAGAGGGGCAAGTTCAGAGGGAGTCTCTGTTTTGATTGGCTTGTGCATGTCATGGGTGTCACCTGGCAGCTCTGGGCGTTTTGTTGGGTGAGCTGGGTACATGTAAAACAATCACCAAATGTGAGCAGACAGTACAGGCAGGATTTAGTCACATTAAAAACCATAATTTAATATCAGATATTTATGGTCTCCACAGGATAAATCCTATTCAAGTGGCTTTTTCCTTAAAATTTCTTCTTAAACCAGCAAGCGCTTGTAGTTAAGCCTAAAACATCTCCTCACTGCATGAAGGACCAAACTTGGTCATTAATTCAAGGACTAACGTTTTTGACCACAGGAAATTTCAACTGTAATTTTTGTGGTGTTTCTTCTACTACAAAAGCCCCTCTAGGAATGAACTCCATAAACAAACTTTAGCCCTATGTGCATTTTGACATTTCGTGTCCATCTGCCTCCGAATAAAATTCAGAAATGTGACCTCTGTGGATCATTGACCTCCAGCTGATTGAACAAAACAAATGCTTCCCCAAGAAATAAGATTGTGCAAAAACTTCTATTCTAAGAACAGAGGAAACGAAAAGCACTTCCTTATTTTCAGTAAAAGATTTATGCACATTTAAGAAGAATCTGGCACAGAAACCATTTTGCTTGAATAAAGTAACAAGAAGAAATGTACATTTTAGTTTGTCTCCTACATTGTTGTCTTATGACCCTCTAATGATTTCCTCTCCTTTTAAAATCATGTTATTTTCATCAGTTGTTTGTTTTTCAGGTTTATGTACCACTACAAAAAACTATATCATGTTAATGAACTGCCACCACTGAGGCTGGCTCCTAAAGTGAGTCAATCCCCACAGACTTCCAAGTTAAAATGTCCAACTTTACAGGAGAAATAAACATTTTTATAGGCTGGTACAAAAACAGTTTTGGCCTCTATGGAGACATTTTTACTTTTTTTTTTTAACCGTGTAGAATGGCAATTTATTTTTTTTAGAACTCCCATATAAATAGTACATTGAGTACCAGGTCAGTTCTGAATAGATCACTAGCCACCTGTCAGGCTTCACCTTGGGTCATTGAACTGGACCTCTACAACATGTTTGTAATATTTGTCTTTAGAAGAATTTTTTATGCAATTAACTGACAAATACTATGACTCTATGGATTAACTGTTCTAGACTGACCCTAAGAAGTTGAGTTTTGCTGAGTAAAAATCTAGTTAATCATTAGTAAATTACTTAGCACTAATTAGCAGGTACATTCTGTGTGGTACACTCAGTCTGCATGTTAATAAAGCTCAGACAAAATCAATTTGAACATAAATTTAAAAGACTCCACAAAACCATGAATGACGTCTCACCTGTCTTGTGCTCCCAGTTTCGATAATGGTCTTCATCACCGGTGACAGGTGGGCTCACCATTATTGGTTGGTGAAACTGTAGAGGTGAAGGGTAGAGAACAGACAGAGGCACCATGATTGGAGACACCATGATCCCTGACTCTTTGATGACCCCAGGTCCCAGCGGAGATACAATGGTGGGGTATGGAAGTGACGAAGTGGGCGGCGGGACAGCATGTGAGGGCGAGGAGTGCAGCTGGGAGTGTGGGGGTGAGCTGCGGGAAGAGGCGCGGCTCGCCGAGCTGTATGGTGAAGCTGGAGAACTGCGAGGGGAGGCTGGAGCAGAGGAACAGGGAGGGGAAGAGGAAGAGGAGGTGGAGGAGGAGCGCTTGTTGATAGTCAGGTCCACGGGCTCCATCTGGGTGTGGGGGTCGCTGGGGGTGTGGGACTGGGAGAGGGTGTGCATGTGCATTCTGTAGAGGGGTGCTGGATGGGGGAAGATCACTCCAGGGTAGAATGACTGTGAGGAGGAGGAAGAGTGGATGTAGAAAGAGGAGGAAGCAGTAAAAGGGGACAAAAGAGCAGAGGGTTAAAAATTTCCGTTCTGCTTTGAATAGCAGGGAAAACATGTTTTTTGCCACACAAACAATTACAGCCAGCCAAAAAAATTTAAACCCAGTTCTGTTTGGGAGCAGATAACTAATGTCTCAGAGTACAGAGTGTGTGTTCATTAGCTGCTGCCTGGCAGTATGTGCAGCTATTGTATGCAAATGTCCACTGCACGGCAGCCCATTTGTCCAGGAAGAGCTGGAATGTGGGAACCAGTCTGTCTAGACACGTACCAGGAGCGTACAGGTGAGGGGTGTTACTGTATGGCATCAAAAACATGCTCAGGCATGACTGGGACACAAACACACAAGCAGCCAAAGCTACATTTACACAAACATGACTTACCGTCTCCATGTCTGTCTTCAGAGGGTAATCATACATCAGCATGGCTGCACAGGCCAGGCTCCTACAAAACACAGACATCAGCCCCATAATCAATACACAGCAAGACAATTACACACTCAACTCACACTGTTAAGAGTCATTTTCCATCAGATTAAACAGTACTCAGTTTCTTAAACTGCCAGTGCAAAAATGTGGCAATTCTTTAACAACTTCAAGTTTATCAATTATTTACTTCATTTTACAGAAGTATGGATCCATGTGGCTTGACCAAGCTGAGTCAAGCTTGGCCCCATGGGCTAAAGCCTGGGTGCCAGTTGCTCAACAAAGAGCCCGTTGCCCTGGGCTGGCATCAAGATGGGGCCCTGGTGTCTGAGTGTCTTCTGAATCACACTTGGTCTGGCCCCTCACCCAGGACCAATTTGCCTTGGGAAACCCTACCAGGGGAACACTGCCCCCAACAACATAGCTCCTGGGATCATTTGGGCACGCAAACCCCTCCACCACGGTAAGGTGGCGATTCATGGAGGAGACTGAGGAACTCAGAATAGTGCTACTGCTCCACATCAAAAGTGTTGTCAATACATCTAAAAGTGTATGGACAGACAGACAAGAGAAGATTACATGTTCATGTTGTTTGTGCGTCTTGCTTTCATATGGCAAGAAACACAAAACATGCACACATTTTATGACAAAGAAAAATGAATCACAAAGTACAGGGAATGATTTGACAGGGTCTGTAGTTAAGGATAGGAAGCTGAAAAATGTCTATAGTGCTCATACGAGGGCAGGCTCAACAGCACTCCAGTCCCCCACACATTTTATTGTGTTAAATCTTTTCATTCATTGATTTGTCACATTTGCAAAGATGTACTCTTAAACATATAACGCTGCCAATATTATTTGAACATACCTGACATTCAGGCAAGCTGCTTGTGAATTAAGGGTGTGTCCTTAATTCACAAGTAAACAGTTGCAGGTGTGACTGTAGCTAAAAACTGCCCAGTTTCAGAGAAGACAGTAAAAACTTACACACCCCTCCTCAAGGCCTGTCAAGTGTTTGGATCAAAAGCGTGCAAGGTTTCAAAGGTGTTTCCAGTTACATTGGATTTGAATGGCCAGGTGCAGCTGCAATGACTGTGCTTGTGCTAGATGAGTGTGTTTATGCACTTTTTCATGCATGTGTGTGTGTTCACTGGAGCATTAAGGCAACATGAACTGTCAAAAGAATGCACCCTGAGGGAGTCCGTGTGTGACCCGATTAAAGTCCACAGTCTGGAGACAAGTTAGCCTTTAATTATTAACAAATGGGCAGGAACACGAGTCATCACACCCTAGCGCACACATACAGGAATGCAGACACACACAGTCCAGATGGGGAGCAGACCAATAGTGAAGCAGGATGCTTGCTAGCTGGGTCAGGAAGGGTGTGAACATGACGACTGAAGCCTTACCCTTTCCCTGGCTCCAAAGAAACAAAGAGCCTGCCATCAGGTGGAAACTGTGTGTTTTCAAATCCAGGTTTGTACTGTATCGCGTTGTAGTTCAGCTAGAGGTCAAGCAGTTGTTCTATTGTGGTTGTAAATCACACACTAAGGTGACAATAAAAGCAAGCACGGAAAAAATGTAATAAATTGGGGAAGTACCCAAAGAGAATATGTCCTGTGGTTTTTAAAATCTAACGCAGCAAGTGAGAGCTGTGTTAAAAGAATAAATCTCTTCCATATTGCATCTGCAAACAAGACGGAAAAAGATATGAAACCAGAACCTGAAAAAGGTTCGAGTCCCAACAGTGAAAAATTACCGAAGATCAAGATGACACCTTCAAATGTTTGTTTTATCCAATGCTCAGTCCACCCCTATTTTTTCACCTTTTCCTATAGGTTTACAGTAGCTCTATGCCTTTACCAACCATTTAAGATGCTAATTATATCATGTTATATCCATGGCTCAAAAATATATATAGTATATGTAGTTAATACTTACAAGGAAATTTATAGCCATATTTCAATAACTTGCCATAAGTACTCCACAAAATGTGTAAGTTTCCCAAAAGTCTAATCAGTTCATCCTTGAGTTGAAGCAGACGGTTTTATCCAAATGTAATGAAATTCCCTCCAGGTGGTCCCGAGATCTCATATTCAAGAGAATGTGCAGACATGAGGTCACAGTGTCCTTGACCTCTGACCACCAAAATCTAATCAGCAAATCCTCAAGTCCTTCCAAATATTTGTGCCAAGTTTGATGAAATCACCTTGAGGCCTTTAAGAGATATTGCATTGATGAGAATGGCGCAGACAAACGGAAAATGTAATGGTGTCACTAGCATGGAGGCACAAAAAAAGAAAACTTAAACACACACACACACACACACACACACACGTAACTAACCTTTAAACTGAGATACAGTAAGAGATAACTCAAAAAATGCGTTTTCTGCTGAAAATGCAATGTGAATACTAAAGGCTGAGATAATTTTCCTGCATATGCTAAAATGCTTGAACTCACTAAAGCTTAATTTGAACCAGCGTAACTGCATTGCAGTACAAAAACTGCTACCTCCTAAAGTGTAAAATTAGCAGTAGGGGAAGCTGAATGAAGCAGAAACTGGCAAAACCTGAAACTGCTTAATAAGATATGTACCTTTCGGCTGCTCCCTTGTATTCTCCACCAAGGGGTCGCCACAGCGGATTAATCCGCATCGGTAATTTGGCAGAGATTTTACGCCAGATGCCCTTCCTGACGCAACCCTCCATGGTGAGAGGGGCTTGCGTTCCCACCTGGAATTAAACCAGGGACCTTTCGCTTGTAAGGCGAATGCACAAACCACTATGCTACCGGGGACACAAACTGTTTAATAAGATATTTGTATTAATGTTAGGCTGAACAGGTGTACCTAATAAAATAGCAGAGACTGTAGCCACCTAAATGCATTAAGTTGCTGCTATGCTGATTCATTACTTGTATTATGGAGTTCAGCTGAAGCTATCTGCTGAAATGTGATGCAGCAGAAACATGAATTCTCTGACTGGTGGGAGCTTATTTCCAGTCAGAAATAAGGGAAGACAGTTTCAGAATCAGAATACTTTATTAATCCCCGGAGGGATTTGATACAGTAAAACGATCTTAAGCAGAAAAATTCTGAAAAAACAAACAGAGGAAAGATATAGCCTGTGCAATATACACTCATAAAATCAGAAACGGGCTAAAAATTACATAAAAGTTAAACTGCGACAGCTAGAAATTGCAAAAGATATCAAAAAACTGAATGCATTTTTTTAAAAGCCAAAAATCTTGTGACCATTTAAAGTTTGAACAGTATTTCGAGCTGAAAGTATGCCGCAGAAATTAAAGTTCAAAGTAAGATAGGTTTCGAGATCATTTGAAGATTTGTCCATTCAAATCCAAAAAGAAAACCTAAATTTTAAAAAGTATAAAAGTTAGAAAAAAAAAACTGAATCACCCAAAAACCATAATTTGTCACCTGAACAGTTTTAATAGCACAAAGCATGCTGAAGTTATAAAATGCCAAAAAATTGCAGAAGAATATCAGTAATGCGAATCCTTATTCAGCATTCATATTAATTATCTTTTTGACTTCATGGCTGTGCCCAGCTGGAAGAAAATTTACAGTTACACACGCTGTGTAACGTGGATATGCATTTACTTTTTTAAAGCCTCACTTACCCGAATTAAACTCTCAGAACAACATCTGAAACATTCAGGGTATCTTTCGTTCCTCGACAGAACGCCTGCAGTGACAGGAACACACTCCTCTCACGGTTTACCTGTCATATGCATGCATCTCCTCTGGAGTAAAAATTTACTCCAAGACACAAAAAACAAGTTTCTTATAGCTGGTTAGTTTGTCTTTGGTTTGCCGTAAGAAGAGAATGCAGCTAATGTTTCAGATCTGGGCTACATACGTAGTAGAAACAACAAAATTCTTGTTGGTTTGTGTCAATGTTTCTTTCAAAGCTGCCACTGGTAAATTGTCTTTTCTGATAACAGAATAATCATTTAAGTAATTTCTACATGAACAAGACCTAATATTCCACAGTCCTTGTTGCATCACTCTTTAGAGAGAGAATTTTCTGACAATTCAAACCAGTATGCTAGAGGACAGAAATCAGCCAGCACCTCCTCTTGTTCATTGCCCTTCCTGGTGGAGCACACGTGTGTCAGTGTATGTTGCACCTATACGGTAAATAAGTCACCCTGCCAGGGCTGCTATTTGTGCATGTCTGCAAATATTGTCCTTCTAGGTTAGTGGAGCTACTGTGTACTCAACCCCAACCCATTCAGCAAACACTTCCTACCCCCACCCCAGATCATCCTCTACACCTCTTCTCCACTCGCTTCTCAGCAATCACTCATGTCCTTACTACTGTATTTATCTGAACCGCACACCACCCCGCACTCTTATTCTCTCCCCCTCTATGAATGATATAAAACAACATGACTGAAGGGGAAAATATTGTGGCTTGGACTCCTTGGCTGCACACACACACACACACACACACACACACACACACACTTGCTTATATGCACGCACAGCCACACACAAGTTTCTGCTAGCTCAACAGAATACACACACTAAATCACTAAAGGACTAAATTATTACAGACACACACACATACTGGAACACACGCAGACAAAAATGGGCCAGCGCACACACACGCACACTCTAATGGCAACAGGCTGGAGATGATGAGATCACCAGAGAGACCAAAAACCTCCAGACAACATCTTTGTCCAAGAACATGCCACAATACACACACACTTACAGTCCATCGTTCCCCGCTTCTGACTCTTACTTTTCTTTACCACCTCTTTTTTCCTAACTCTCACCTTGTGACAGTCCTGTTGTGTTTTATGTCTTGACTGTCAGCTTGATCCCAAATTAGTCAACTCCAACAGCATTTAAACAATTATACTATTAATTGCTTGCCAACAAGTTCACGTACACACTGCAGCTTCACTCACATTTTGTTACCCATTCTCACTCCTCAGGGAATGCACCCATTAGTCTTAATTTAACATCCTAACTGCATGACTCATCCAGGTATTCATCCAGTAATATTCCAACATTTAACTTTTCCCTTTTCTGAGCTCTCCCTAATGTACTCTCTCATTGCGCCACACTTCTTCTGTTACCCCTTTACTCATTCCAATTTACTCCCTCTTTCAAGCTCGAACTCCCAAGTGTAACCCCCTGCTCCCCACTTTCAAGCCTTACCTCACTTCCTACTTGTGACACCCCTAATAACCCTGCACATGCTCTGACTTTGACCTCTGTCACTTTAAGGCTCTTGCTGAAGCCCCCTAGTCTCTTATTTTGGCTTCACTCCGCTTGTCTTTTTATACCCTCAAACACACATACCAACTTATACACATACATATTCCTCCTCAGCTCCTCTCAGTTAGACTGTGAGACTGCTGGCCTTCAGACCTCGGGGGAAGCCAGAGGGGGCCATCAGCAGGGGAGAGGAAACAGGATCCCTCATCTCACACACACACACACACACAAATATAGATACACACATACACACATTTAAAAGACAGAGTTGTCACAAGGCTCAAACACTGAAAGAGAGAGAGACACACACACACATACCTTAAGTCAAGCTTGTCAGACAGAGTGCCCTGTTTTGAGGCTTTCCAGACAATTGAGGACAGAAAGGAGGAGAGAAGCGGAAGCCCTGAGAGTTTAGTCTGACTGTTATTTCCACACTGTGTGATGTGTTGGGGGGTGTTACAGGAGAAGGAGGAGAAGGAAGAGGGGAGCGAAGCCAAATGGGGGGCGCTGCTGCAGGGGGCCTGCGGTTTCCTGTCTGACCCCCCCCTCCACCAACACCACCACACACACTGCACCTCCCTACCCAAAAGAATGAGCAGGGAGAGGGGGGACTGGAAGGAGAGAAAGGGCAAAGAAAACAGCCGCTCTGACCAAACTATGTCAAAATGGAAGTGGAAAGAACAAGGCAGAGACAGAAATGGGAAAGAAAATTAAGTGGGTTTCAACCAAAATATGACAAAACTTCAATGAACCTCAAACATGGGGCGGGGGGAGGCGGCAAGAAGGAGCTACACAGTCACAGTGGCTCAATCCAGTGGTTTGAACACAAGTGTGTGTGTGCTTTAACATGCTTGTGTGTCCATGAGCTGGCACACATTTGAACTTGTGTAACTAGTTACAGCTTTTCACATTTATGGCTGTCTGTGGAGCATAGTGTCCTGACTTCCTTAACTTCTCATGGAGAATCACCAACTATTCAACATCCAGGAGTTTAATGTTTAGCCCTAATGTTCCCTATGACATGCCCTTTGAGCAGTGTGTATGTGTGTACACAGTCTTGCGCATTTTGTTCCACCAGATAACATCAGCATGTTGATTCAGGAAAAGAGGCGTAGGGATGGGTGGGGTATTTGGGGCGTGTGTGCGTTCTGCCCTAATGTTAGAAGGAAAAAAACAGGTAATACACAAATAGAAAGGTAGCTCATCCTTTTCTTAGTGAGACAAAAGTATGAACTTAAGGTAAAAAGAGAGAGGGAGGGAGGGAGCAAGCGATGTCGCCCTCATTCCTCCGCCCACCCCCCACATCTCTCTCTCTCTCTCTCTCCAGGCTCTAAACAGGATAAGGGCTTCATATGCCAAGTGGAATGTGTGACGCAAGCCTCAGCCTTGAAACAAAGCACAGGAAACAGGGAGAGACAGACTGAGAAACACAAGAGAGTGTAAAGAAGAGATGCGTATTGTAAGGAATGTAGTGAAACAAGAGGACTGAAAGAGAAGTTCAGGTGTGCCAGTTTTCGAATCTGCTGCCCTCTCTTTCACCCTCACGCCCCCACACCTACCTGTCACATATTTTCCCCTCCACACACGCACAAATCTGAACGCGCTCTCTCTCTCTCTCTCTCTCTCTCACACACACACACACACACACTAGCACCACCACACTACATCACACTCAAATGTGACTCTCAGTCGGACCCATGAATAAATGAGGAATATGACCTATAATCAGTAATAATTAAGATAATCATTGAGTCATATCACCTCAGCAGTTCTCGTCAGAGCACTCACTTCTCAGAAGCAAAATGTTGCTGTGTTTTACATCACTTTAAATGGAGAACAGCGACATTTAAAAAGATGAATTTTTCAAGTTTTCGGACATTTGATTTAATTTAAATAATGAGGTAGGAAAAAATGTAAAGATTAAAGGTTCCCTCGGTGCCAATATTAGAATTAATACAATAATTAATACAATCTACATGTGCATAAGAAATGAACCACGCATGAAGCGCTCTCACTTGTCACACTTAATAAAGTAGAACCAGACAGACCAACACACACATTCGTGTTAATTAGCAGCAGCTTGGTCTTTAGAAGACCCTAAATAGCATTTTCTCCCAGCTAACTTTAAAGGTCGGGTTATATAAGTTATCATGTTTAGTTCATTAATTATGAGGTCAGTATATTTAAATAAAATAACGCTCAGCCGTGTCCTTCATTTTAAATAAGCAACACTGAAGGCTCGAGCCCAGAAAACAACTGTGACTAATTAATTAATTAATCAAACCGCGAATTACCAACGAGCCGCCCGTTTTCATTAAACCCGACCCGCAGTTTTAATTTATGGACCACTTATCGCGCCCATCTATTTACGTATAATTGGATACGTTTAATCTCACTACCACATCTGACCTTTAAAAAGACCACGTTGCATTTACTGACTTCGCCGCAGCACATCCGACAGGGAAAACAGCCTTTACCGGGGGTCTGCTGTGAAGTCCAGTGTCACACTTACTTCTCAGATGGAGCACAGTCGATTCCTGCAGGAGAGGTGGTAGCTTCTCAGCTGCCTTGCTGAAAAAAAGCGCAGGTTCCCTCTCAGTGAGAAATTCAATTAGGCAACTCCGCTGAAAAAGTGACGCAGGCGACGCTCAGAGCTCGGCACTGTCACTGACATCAGTCTCTCTCTCTCACACACGCACGCAAAAAACAAGACGGCCCGGTGATCGATGGCTCCTTGAGACTTCCCAAAGTTACGAAACTCCTCTTTCTCTCCGTGCGTCTCACTGGCTGTTTGTGTGGTATGTATGTGTTTGCGTGTGTCTCTGCTTTTGTCGTTCAGAAACTACTGCTGTCACATGATCCGCCGTCTGTTCTCTGTGGGGTCGGGCCGCTGGGCGGGACCGGGGCGGGGTGGTCCAGTATGTGTATGAACGTGAGTGTGCTGCTGTGTTTCTGTGTGTTGCAATTTTACTTTCAAGCTTGAACAGCCGGTAGGAGCTGTTCAAGAGCTCCTACAATGTGGCATTAAAAAAAAACAGCAATCCGACTACCACCTGAATGTACCTGAACAGCTTTACATAACCTAACCCAAATGTCAGCAACCTTTACATCAGAAGAGCCACTTTAAGCTGTTCTAGAGCCAGACAATATGCATGGAGACACAAAAATGTCCATCTAATGCCTGCTTATTTAAGCCATTTACTGCATGTTTTCTGTTTAACTTTATTTTTTTTTTATTCTTCTGGATACATAAAGCATATCTTTTCTCATCTTAATGGAGGTGACAACCCACTGTATATATCTGAGTCTATTAACGTTACTATTAGGTGTAATTACAGTCTTTTACCTCGTGAGTACTCTGCAGTGAGCTGTTTTTATGACTGTGATTTATTATTTAGAACTTTGATTAGGACTAAACATGTTTCTGTTGTACAAATCCAATTCCAAAATTGTTGAGATGCTACATAAAATAGAAATAAAATCATAATGCAGTTATCTGAAAATCAAAAAAAAAAAAACCCTGATATTTGATTCACAAAAGCGCATCAAATGCTGAGAGTTTTACTATGTTATGAAAAATACTAGCTCACTTTGAGTACCAGCAGTGCCAGCAGCTGGTCTATTCAGCTCCCAGATGTTCATGGATGTTGTTAACAGAAGGGGGGATGCTCAGGCACTGAGTGGCAAACATGGTGCTGTCCAAACTTTTTTGAGTCCAGTTGCTGCCATTAAATTCAAGATGAGATAGTACTTTTCATGAAACAGTAAAATGCTTCATTTGAAAACATTTGATATGTTTTCAGTGTTTTTTTGTGAATAAAATATTAGTTTGTGAGATTTGCCAATCATTGCATGTGTTTTTATTTATATTTTATGCAGCATTCCAACCTTTTTGGAATTGGGGTTGTATAACTGAGCCTATCAACACTACTCATAGGTGTAATTAAAATTATTTTCATCATGTGACTACTCTGCAGTGAACTATTTTTTTAGCACTTTACTTTGCAGCTGATTTCAACTAACCATGTTTTTGTTGTATTTATGGAATGATAGAACTGTTAGAACAAAAAAAGTTATTATAGTTGCTACTTATTATTTAATATCTTTGTTACTAATGGAATGGAACAATTTTGAACAATTTGACTTTCGGCCCAGTCTTCTTTATTGTGTTACTTTAGGTCATTGAGGTTTTGCTTATGCACAGCTGTCTTAAGGTCCTGCCACAGTAATTCAGTCAGGTTGAGGTTTGGACTTTGACTGGGTCATTGCAACAACTTGATTGTTTTCTTTTTCAGCTATTCTATTGTAGATTTGCTGCTGTGCATAGAATCATCCTGTTACATTACCCAGTTTCAGCTGAGCTTTAGCTGTTGTCCAGATGACCTCACATTTAAATCTAGAATACTTCACTTGAGGAGTTCATCACTGACTCAATGACAGCAAGGTGCCCAGGTTCTGTGGCAGTAAAACAATATCAAATCCTCACCCTTTCACTACTGTGCTTGATAGATGGTATGAGATGTTTGTGCCAATATGATAAATTTGATTTTTGCCAGATGCAGTGCATCTGCACTTTGGTCTTTCCAAAGGATATTGTTGTAGAAGTCTTGTGGTTTGTTCAGATGCAAATTTGCAAATCTAAGATGTGCTGCTGTGTTCTTTTTTGAGAGAAGATGCTTTCTCCTTGTAGCCCTTCCAAAAAGCCATACTTGCTTAGTCTCTGTACTGTCATTAACTTTAATATTTACCATGCTAACTGAGGCCTGTAGAGTCTGGGATGAAGCTCTTTGGCTTTTTGCGGTTTCTCTGAGCATTGTACGGTCTGACTGTGGTGTGAATTTGCTGGGATGTCCACTCTTGGAAAGATTGTGGTATTGTGTTAACATATATCTGAATGTTCCAGACCAGCAAACTCCCAGTACTTCTGCTTTTATAGAGGTCGTCACAAGGGCTGATGATCATTTAATCAAGTGGATTTGATAAGCAGCACCTGGCTGCTACTTTCCTTCTTAATTCCTAAGGAAGCAGTAAGAGTTGACTTGTTTTTTCACAGGACTGCATAGATTAATGTGAACATTCTTTTTCACATAACTGTATTTCACTAACATAACTATAATGCTAAGTTCGAAACCAGCCACAGGGGCCCACAAGCCAATGTACTCCTAGTGCAGGTCCCAAGCCCAGGTAAATGGTGAGCGTTGCATCAGGAAGGGCATCCAGCATAAAAACTTTGCCAAATCAAATATGCAAATTCATAACACGACTTCCATACTGGATCGGTCGCGGCCCGGGTTAACAATGACTGTCTCCACTGCCATTAGCCAACAGGGTGCCGGTGGAAACTATGCTACTGTTGGCTGAAGACCAAGGAGGGGGAGAGGGGGAAAACGTGTTAGGAGGCAGAGAGAGAGAAGAAAAGGTAGGAGGGTGGAGGTGAGAGCAGGGACTTTAAATGTAGGGACTATGACTGGTAAAGGGAGAGAGCTGGCTGATATGATGGAGAGAAAGAAGGTAGATATATTGTGTGTGCAAGAAACCAGGTGGAGGGGAAGCAAGGCTAGGAACATTGGAGGTGGATTCAAACTGTTCTACTATGGTGTAGGTAGGAAGAGAAATGGAGCAGGGGTAATTTTGAAGGAAAAGTACGTGAAGAGTGTTCGTCTTGATGCATGCTCAATCATCCAGGTAGGTAAAACCTCAAAAGTTGATTCTGTTCATCTGGACGTAAGGTTTTCCGTGGGAGAAACGTTTCATCACTCATCCAAGTGACTTCTTCATTGAGTTGACACCACTAAAA
>VUQH01013747.1:5547-23769 GCA_015106775.1 Etroplus canarensis
AGAGATAGGCTAATCCATCCATCCATACTATACCTGTTCACCCTGTGAGGGTCAGCAGGGGGCCGGAGCTTATCCCAGCTGACACCGGGCAAGAGGACTGGTACAATCTGGACATGTTGCCAGTCAATTACAGCTCTGACACTTAGAGAGACAGAACCATCTACACCCACATTAACAAATTTAGAGTGATTACTTAACATAACTTGCTTATTGTCAGTTGTGGGAGCAAACCAGACCACCTGGAGAAATTTCACACTTTCTAATCACTGTTGATGACTGCACATGTATCAGAAAAGAAGAATTAATGGCAATAACTTAATCGTTATTAGATTGCTGTCATTATTAATACCTGCTATATTTTTTAATAAAAAAAATGTGTCCATGCTTATAAAAGTGTACCAAATATGGGGAGGGTGGGGTGCAGAAAGACATTTCCTATTGAAAGTATCTCGATTAAAATACCACCTCTGAAACAATAGCACATCTGTTTTCACTAGACTTTTGATTGAAAGGGCAAGTGCAGCTGCCTTGCAGACAGGGAAGAGCAGAAATTGTTCATTCATGCATTCATCTTCTTGAGTATAATTTTAATAAATAAAACAATATTAAATAATACTTTAATATTTGAAGAATCATCTATCCCTAATATTTGATTTAAGATAGTACAGCAACATTTGTGTAATTTATGAATTTGCTATAGTTGATGTTATGTGACATTTTGCACACTGTCCTTGGGGACTTGGGGCAGGATGTTTGACAGTGGCAAATTTACATATTGGGAGCGAAGAAGGATGGGAAAAGAGGGGGAAAAGCACAACTATCCAGAATGCAAGAAAGAAAGCGTGGCAGCAGCATGACAAGTAAGCAGAACAGAGGCGGTCCTGCATCACCTAGCCATCCGCCCTGGTTGCATAGGAACACGAGGGCCATGCCTACCCTGCAGACACGCTCCTTTCCCTTTCCTCTCTCCTCTGCCACGCTTCATTACCCAGTGCTCAGCCAGGCACAGAGAAGCACTGCACCACTTTCTCTACACTACAGCCATGTGCCCACTCATAGCCTCCCAACCAGGCTTACCCAAAGACCAGGCCGGGTATATACCGCCCCTCAGGCATCAGGTCACGCTCCATCTAAATGCATACTGCAGAGACAACAGTGGAAGGTCTGTGGAGTGGCTTCCAACCTTTTGTCAGATGTACCAATATGATCACAGGTGAGCTCAGATAGAGCTCTTACAGTCCTATTATCAACATGGCGTGTTCCAAATGTGTTCATTTAAGCTGATTTTAAGCAGTTTATGAACATAGATACAAAAAGTACACAAAAAGTTACATTTGTAGCTTATTTGTACAATCAGGGAAACTATCTTACATTTACATCTATATAGTTTTTCTATGGCTATTTTAACACTTTATCCATTAATTTTAGATATTTCAACTTTGAACCTATATCTATCAACTGTCACTTTGTAATGCAACCATGTTCATAATTTATTAATTTCTTTTCCTAAAGCTCATACTATTTGTTCATTTATTTTAGGCTTTTTTCATCCAATTATCTGTTACTTTTAGTTAACTGCTGTCTTGTGGTTAACTAAATTTCTCTTCTTGTTAGCTAACTATTTTAACCTCTGGTTTTCATACTCTGCATTAATTCAGATTTTATTTTTCATGCGTTTCAAACAACAAACAAACAGTTTATAATACCAAATCCACAAGGAAAACAGCATAAAGAGCCACTGAGACAAAGACTAACTGAAAGGACAGCACTATATACACATGCAAAGAAGGTTAATTTGGAATTGGAAGGAGGGAGACTATTGAAGACAAAGAGATTGCTACTGCAACATAAAGAGGGTATTCTGGGAAGGCAAGAATGATAAACCAAAATATAAAGAACTCTAGAAACTAAGTTTGTATCACAAACTCCATGAATACTAAACTAGAACCCAAATATATCATACTGAAATAAATATGGGAACAAACAGGGGTCAAAACTCAAACCAAAAACAATAATGATGAAATTAATAATAATAAAACTCAGGGCCACACTTCTTAATTACTGAATTCAGGTTTTTCATTCAGTCCCATTGCCAGAGGTGTATAAAATCAAGCACCTAGCCATGTAGTCTGCCTTTACAAACAATTGTGAAAGAATGGATTGTTCTCAAGAGCTTACTGAATTACAGTTGGAATAAGATGTCATCATAACAATAAATCAGTTTGTGAAATTTCTTAGTTGCAAAGTGAAAAATGGTTAGGAACCACAGCAAGGTACTGGACTGCTGAGGCACAGTTCATAAAATTCTCTAACAAACTGCTGATTCATGAACTGCAGAGTTTCAAACCTACTCTGGCATTAACATCAGCCCAAAAACTCTGCGCTGGGAGTTTCATGGCATGGGTTTACATGGCTGAGCAGCTACAATGTAAGCCTTACATCACCAAGCATTGAATGGGACACTGTATAAAACAGTGCTGGAGCAGTGGAAACATTCTGTGGAGTGACAAATCATGCTTCTCTATCTGGCAGTCTGACAGATGAGTCTGGGTTTGGCGAATGCCAGGAGAATGTTACTTGCTTGTGCCAACTATAAAGTTTGGTGGAAGGTTGGCCTCAGCGCCTTAGTTCCAGTCAAGGGAAATCTAAATGCTTTAGCTTACAAAGATATTTTGGGCAATTCTATGCTTCTAACTTTGTGGGAACAGTTTGGGAAAGGTCCTTTTCTGTTCCTGCACGACCGTGCTCAAGTGCATAAAGCAAGGTTCATTTAGGCATGGTTAGATACATTTGATGGAGAAGAACTTGACTGGCATGCACAGAGCCCTGATCTCAATCCCATCAAACCCCTTTGGAATGAGCTGGAATGGAGATTATGAGCCAGGCCCTCTCATCCAACATCAGTGAGTAACCTCACAAATGCTCTTCTGGATGAATGGGCAAAAATGTCCACAGACACGCTCCAAAATCTTGTAGAATGTCTTACCAGAAGAGTGAAAGCTGTTGTAACTGCAGAGGGGGTTCCAACTCCAAATTGGTACCGATGGATTTAGAATGGGATGTCCTGTAAAAGCACCTGTAGGTGTAATTTGTTGGTGGCCCAATACTTTTGTTCATATAGTGTATGTTACTTGTGTTTCTCTTATTTTTAGTACATTTTTATTCAGCTATGTTACTTCAGCAGCTGGTAGCATACTAAACTTATCAACTCACTTGAGAATTGGCGTTGTACATCTATTCAGACCAAAAGGTTGTTTTATAGACGTTGAGACTGAGTATTTATGAGTTCACCTGTTTTATTGGCTATGATCATTTCGAGCTGTACCTGAAAACAAATGTAATTTATAACTGCGTTTGGTTCATGTTGCTAAGCAGCAGGTGCACTGCTTATTGTACCTTGTATACATGAGAAAACACAACACATACTGCTGGAAGAACTTGAGTGATCCCTCATATGTGTCATAGCCCACTATGGAGCTGGCAGTGCCAGACAGCACTGCTGGGCACAAGACCACTATTGTCCCACAAGATAAAGTGCGCTTGTGACCAAGGCAAGGCGGGGATGACCAAATGCAGTGTAAAGATAAGGGAGTGTCAAACAACAACGTTTTTTGTGTTGCGTTGTTGTCTACATTAGTTGAATGTTTTCACAGACACCAGAAACTCCATTTTAAACTGTTAGTAGGACAGGACATGCCAGAGTGGGTTGTCTTTCTTTTATTCTCCTCCTGCTTCACAGTTAATTGACTACAAGTGTTCATTTGGCTTCAAGGAGCAGTCATTAGGGCTGAATAACAAAATTTAGCTTCGCAGTAGAGCAGCCAGAGATCAATGGGTTAATTTAATTGCCCCTACATGTAGCGTATTGTTGCAGGGCAATTTAAAGGTCTTTATAAGGGACTCGTGCAGTTTTAGTGAGCTTAAAAGTGCAGAGATAGCATGGAGGCAATGAAATAAAAGAAAGACCAAAGTTCAGCAGTGTGTGTTTGGTGACAACTAAGCTGCCAGTCATATACAAATGATACTGTTGCATTCAAGCTCCGGAAAGAGCTGTCACTCTATCCAGAATAATGACTTACAAATGACTGATTGTCTGCCTGAAGCTATAATCATGTGATGGATAACTGAAACAGAAGACTCCAATCTCTTTATTTTAGACTGACATATTTAAACTACTGACTTTGCTGGCAATCTGTTTTGACTTGTATTATTTTGAAATTGCTACAATATCTTTCAAAATCAATGTGAATGTCTACCTCACATCTCACAACTTCCAAGCTTTCCTGAACCTTAAAGAGAGGTTATCATAGCAAAATCAGAGCATGCTAATGGCTTTATCTGACCAGCTTTTTACCCACTGCAATGATGTGTTACTGTTTATGCAAGATTGCAGCTACATTGTAAGTAAATTATTGCTTTACAATCCATTTATAATATTCAGGATGTTTCTGAAATTTTGTGGATGTAGCAGATGCTTTAAGTAGCTGTCCCACACCAATAGAGAGGGTTTGTTCTAATTATGTGCATACATTTAGGAGTCCATGTTACAAGGAGGCAGCAGGCCATATTTGGCTCATTGAAATGACTAAAACCAACCCTTTTGGTTACTTTTTTATACATGAATATTTTTATGTATATGTGTACAGTTTGGATTAGTGGGTGAGAGCCTTGTCTTCATTACAAAAGCACAACTGTTAACCTCACTGTTTACTGAGCACAGATTATTAAAATCAACAAGTAAAAACACCAACAATCATTTTACTAAGCAGCTAACTACACACCGTGTCTCATTAAACGGCTGAATCTTTTTCATTAAGCTGTCATAAAATTTCATTTACTGTCCTTTGTTCATGCTGGCATGCTTAATCCTCCACTGGAACAAATTGACATTTGGGCCTGTTCATACAAGCGTCTGTCCAATCTTACCTGAATAAACAGACTGATTCAATACAGAATTACGGCATATTTGTTTGACTGTTGAAAATATCATTCCTCTACCCTACATGTTGAATTTTATTGCCCGTGCATTAAAAGAGGCACTTATCAGCTGACAGATAACAGACAATCAGCACACTGCTGACACAATTCATAAGGCCTGGTTAGCAGAAAGGATTGTCAAACAAAGCGTTCTGTTGGCAAACACACTCTTCAGTTGAGGATAACTGTAGGCAAAAGCTGTGAGAACCCCTAGGGAAAACAAACCTGAAGAACAAAGAAAATGTTGAATTTGAAACAAGTTGACCACGCCTGATTGCTCTGCTGACGGTTAGAGGCTGTGTACAAGTAACATTTACACAGTGTTAGCTGTGAACACATACATTTACTCTCTATTTATTGAGGAAGACTTATAGATAAAAATAAGCTGTCTGATCTGCTTGCTTTGTGCTGTCTGCTTAAACAAGTGGAGTTTGCTCAATTTAGAGCAATGAAGTCTAAAGTGGTAGCAGTTCTAGTGTGTCTTGTCACATGGCAGGTAGCCTCTAGAGCTTCACAGTCAGTTGCAGTTACCTTCTTGTCCTGGAAAGAATGCAAATACTACCTGTTTAACCAGTTACCACTCTGAGCGTGCTTATCTAGGAGAATTATATGCTACCATTGCTCTGTGCATGTGTGTACACATGCGTCTTCATAACCTGCGTCATGATTCTCTTGATGACTCCTTTAATTCATATTTCAAATGAGGTCCAAACTAATTAGCTAAGGGAACTGGTTGTCTATTAGAAAGATCGGGACAGAGACTTTATATTGTTCATTCTGGAAAGTCACCTATCCAAGGAAAAATGTGCCAAATTGCACATAAGGCTACATGTTGCGGAAAAACCACAGTCCCTCATGTCATGAAGAAATGCAGAATTCCCCCTCTCCCTTGACATCAAACAACATCTATGGATTTAATTGTGTATTTTAGGGCAAGCAGGAGAAAGAAGAAGATAAAGATACAGTACCCAGATTTGCATATGCAAACTTTCTTATGTGTGTGCAACTAAGAGAAATACAAAGCAAAAGAGAGGTTATTGTGAATATATTTATCACAGGGAAGCAGTTTCCTCTGGAATTTGATTCCTCCTCACAGTTTACACCTTTTTACTGGCTGTGTAAGTGTCAGCATCTGTGTTCCCACTCCAGAAACCAACACTAGGTGTAATGAGGAAAAAAAAGAAAACAGAAGAGAGCAACAAAGGCAGGATGGCAGATTGAATGAAGAGCAGCATACAAACAAAGGTTGTCACTAATAGAGAGTTTTATGAGCTCCAGACCTGCTGAAATGGAGTGTTGTGCGTGTGCAGCAGCTCTTATCGGCTCGCTGGCAGTGGGGCAGGGGAGGGTGAGAGCTTCCACACTTGCGATCCGTAAAAATGGTCTGATTCATTTTCCGCATGAGAGGGTCTCACAGGGGCGGCATCAGACCAGCCAGTCCACACAGATTTATGGACCATTAAAGCAGCAGGCCTCCTGACCGCTTTGCTACTATGGGCTGGCTGCTAAGACACGCTGCACCCTCATTCAAGCTTGGCCACTGCTTTTCATCACAGGCAAGCTTCCTCATTGTTCATCCTTTCATCAGCACCACTTTTACTGCCTCATACAGACTCTTCTCATAGTCTGTAATCCTACTATTCTCTTTGATACAAAGTGAGTTGTTTACTGTCATTATTCTCACCGGCTGTTAACACAGTTTTCACAGTTCTTTCTCTTACTTTTGTGTGTTACAAAAAAGATAATTCCTTTAGTCTCTTATCAGCTGTACATAAAGAATGTAATGTAGTCCAGAAAGCGCTCCGGTACTGTAAAGGAAATCTCTGATGGTGGTCAGGGGGGCACGTTGTTTTAGCCTAACAGTTTTACAATCAGATTAGCACCATTGCAGGCATACAGACTAATGGGTCTGTATTTTCAAGGCATCCTCAATCAGCTGTTTCCCTGGTGATTAATGCATCTTGCTCTCCTCTCTCTCATTTGCTAGCTTTGCAACTTCATCATCCCTATGAGTGATACTGGAAGGAAAAATGGGGCACAGTCTATGCTGCTTGCTGGCCCTAAGAATAGCTCAGTGTGCAAGAAAACGATGCCACAGCGACCTGAGGAGAGGCTCCAAAACATGAATGAATGAACTGATGTAATCATATCAGATAAATTGCCTCAACTTTGTTCCTAGATAAATGAAACTGCAACATTTAATGCAATTCTTCCCACTTTTTATAGGCAAAATATATGAATTTGTGTGTCAAAACACAATCTGATCAAACAGAAAGAAGAAGCCCTATTTTAATGATATAATGCATGATGAACATTAGGAGGAAAGTAAAATACTCTCCAGACTGTCAGCCAAGTATTCATTTTGACACAAAAGCACTGTTTCGTCACTGCCAAGCCTGTTTGTCCAGTTCAAAGAAGAGGAAGAAAAGGGTGTACTAGTGCCAGTGCGTAAGTATTTACAGCACTCCTGCATGACAGATTGGCTTTATGCACAGTAAAAAATAAAGAGGCTATTAGATCATCCACAGAGAGCTACTCCTGTACGCTTATGAAATAGAGTGGCTGAGATGAGTAAGGTATCACCATTATGTGAAAGTTACAGTTTGGTGTGAAGTCAGTTGGCCAGTAAAGCTGCACTCACCAGATAGCCAAAGATACAACACCAAGCTTCTGGGCTTCCTGAAGTACGCTTTTGGCTGTAAAAACACATACGTACAGTCGTGTAAGTAACAGTTGAGTGCAATTTTGACTTTTCTCACATCCACAGAGAAATACTTTCAGTCTGCGATGGAAGAAAGGTGCTTTTTTTTACTATTCGCCCAAGCATTACCCAGCATGTGTGTATCCATAGAGTATTGTTACAGAGTAGAGTATCTTACAATGCCCAACATGGATAGGACCTGTGGAAATGTAACTTAGTACATTTACTTCAGAATCAGAATTTTTTTTATTAATGCCAGGGGGGAAACTGCATTTTCTTGAGTGCTTTACTGTCTTTTTGTCAGTGCCGCCGTCTCCAAACCATACATCGTAGTAGGTCTCACTGCTGTCTTTTAAACCTTCCCTTTCTCTCTTGCTGCAATCCTTCTGTCACAAAGCACCCGACACTCGTCTCTACCCACTCCACCCTGCCTGCACTCTCTTCTTCACCTCTCACGTGCACTCCTTGCATCGTCACCATTCCACCAGTCTCATACATATATTCTGCCTTCATTCCTCTTCTCTCCAGTGCATACCTCCACCTCTCCTGGCTCTCTTTCACCTCCTCCCTACTCATGCTACTGATCACAATGTCATCTGCAAATGTCACATTCCACAAAGACTCCTCCCTGACCTCACTTGTCAACCTGTTCATCACTATTGCAAGAAAGAAGGGGGTCGGAACCAATCCCTGAAGCGATCCCATCATCAACTTGAACCCATATGTCACTCCTACTGCACCCATCACCACTGTCTGCCTGTCTTCAGACATGCAATACGCCACCCTCACACACTTCCTCAAACAATACCGCAGTTCCTCTCTTGGTACCCTATCATGTGCTTTCCCAACATCCACAAAGACACAGATCAACTCCTTCTGACCTTCCCTGTACTTCTCCATCAGCACTCTCAAAGCACACGCACAGATAAAGACTCTCATTCTATCATGAAAGAACGGTGCATAAAAGCATTCTTTTTTCTTCTTCCAAATTCTTTCTTTGCTTTGTCTATACGGCCAAGCATCACCCAGCATGTGTTTGTGCTGTGCATCCACGGGTCACATTAGCTCCTTGTATCATCGTTTACTCTAGGAGGGGCCCTGTTGAGGGTCCGCTCTCGTCATGAAGCTGGGTGTGGTGACACATCCTTTCTCTCCGCCCCGAGGTGTTTGTGTTCGTGTGGGACCAGTCCGATTTGATCGCTCACACACTTTATCAAATTAATAATTAATCCCAGTACGGCTCCACTGTTAATAACGTCCTATATATCAGTAAATCTGTTTTTTAAAGAAAAAACTATGAAAACTGTTCTCCTTCCTGCAGCTGGGGATAGAAGTGAAAGCACATTGCACGGTGCAAAAAAAAAATTGGCTGGCGTGCGCGTTCGCGGAGTTCCAGCGCTGCGGCAGTTGCCAGGGGAGATAGGAGGGGAGGAGTTTTGATTGGCTGAAGTGGACCTGTTGCCATGACGACGGCGAGGGGTTTGGTAGCGTTGCCGTGCGCTGTGCGATCCGCGCGCTGCGTGTATGGAGGAAGCAGCTGCTGATCTGATCTCTGACATTGTGTGAGACAGGCAGACATCTGAATAAACTGCGCGGCAGACGTGTCCGTTAAACGCACCACACCGAGGCACGCCGTGCATGATTGTAAGTAGTCGGTTGTTTGTTTTTTTATCGGGCTGTAAACGGACAGCGTCGGGGAGGATAGTGGCCGTGTTTCCAACAAGCTAAAAGTAAATGTGGTCAAGTGACTTTGCTTAGAGCAGCCAGCCAGCATGGCAGATCAAGCGACAGCATGTGGCCGGCTAGCTAATGTTAACCTTACTTCTCTCTGTTTTCCGGGCTTAAAGCGTGCAGAGTATAAAGGGGGCATTTATAACCCCAGAGAATGGCTTCATACATTAAAACAGAATTATTCCACTCTTCTGGATAGTTCAAATCCAAGCTAAAGCTAGTAGGGGTAAATTACGGAGCGGCTGCTAGCGCTGCTTTCCCCCACGGTTGTTCTGGGTGAGTTAAAGCTGGTAACGTTACATTTAGTAAACTTACTCCAGCTAATGCTAACCAAACGGAGGCAAGTTCCTTCGTAACGAGTGCAGGGAAAATGTTGTGCAATACTTCATTTCAATTACACGTAACTTTTTATTACTCGCTGTGCGGCTAACTTGTCGTTGCTTTAAGTGTTAGTAGCTCAAAACATTCAGCACTTTCAGCTTATCTTTTCCACTGGGTTTTAGTGTGAGTTCCTTTGCACTACTTTGTGTTTCTCCTGTGTTCTCAGTCTCTAGAATAAGAATTAAGTGAATTATCGCCGGTGCCAGTTTAGGTCATATCTTTCTTCATATTTATAAATAGTTAAATATTTCATGGTATACATTTCAACGCTAACCAGAGGTTTGGAGGCTACCCCGGCTAACCACATGATGTAATGGATTATCACAAGATTGTCCCAGATACAGAGTGCTCTGCAAACAATGTCAGACTGTAGGAAAATATCCCTGCCTACTGCAGTTGGCTATAATTTGTATTTTGCTATTGAATGCATGTTTATAGGTGTGTGTGGTGTGGCCTGTCCTCTCAGGCTCCCTGCCTTGCTGTCGGTTAGGATTGCATTTACTGGACTGGATAAACCTCATCTAAAATTCATTATGTACACTGGGGTTTGTGTGTGTGTGTGTGTGTGTTTGAAAGTTTAAAAAAGGATGAGAAATGTACCTTTTAAATAGACTGACATTGTTCCTTTCACTTTGCTTGTCAGTTGTTAAAGCCCCTCTGATAAATAGAAGACAAAGGCAACAGGAGCTTAAGGGACAGAAGAAGACAAAAAGAAACAGATGTTGTCAGTCTGCCATTATTTTAGTGCCAGAATCTCCATGGTCATATTGTAGGTCAAACCATCTGGTGTCTTTGCTGTTGTTTGTAATACTGACTTGTATCCTCTCATGAATGTATTTGTATAGAAGCCTCTGAAGGGTAAGTACTTTTGCCTCTAAGAATAGACAAGGGTATGCTAACTTTACTGACATTCATTACTATAAATAAGACTTGCTGTAACCCACTTATGTGGTTATTGCAATATGAAATGACTACATATCTGTAGGGATCTAAAATATTGTCACTGGATTTGAATTATTTTTATATACACACCATCACAAGGTTATTTGAGTTGCTGAAACTGACACTGTAGTTACCACACACAATTTTTTTTCCATCTTACTAAGAGATTAAAAAAGCAGGTAAAATGGGAAACAGACTGCTCTTTTCTTATGGGTCTCCTAGCACTGCACAGCAGTGTATTTGAAAAGGTAACTGGTAAATTTAAGAGTAAGATGACAATGTGAAACTAAAACCGAGTTATGGCATTGCTTGAAATCTTTTGTCTTGCATTCCTGACGGTAAACACTGTGAGTGTCCGCCAGCCTATGAAGTGATTTTTTTAATTAAATAACATCAAACGCTACAATATTTTCTTTACTTTACTAAAAGATCAGTGATAATCAGTTACTTCCATTTAATCCTCCACATCCATGTTTTGATTACAATAACACCAGTTTCTTTGACATTTTCAGGGCTTTTTTTACACCAGCTGAGTGAGCACAGTAGTAGATGCAGTGGTGTCAAATCTATCTCAAGTTCCATGCAGACGCTGAAGAATTCTGCACTTCATTTTCATAACTTGGTAACCACATTGGTGTCGCTTTTCAGAGAAGTTGCTCCATTGTACTGTACTGATGGCAGAACAGGAACATACTCAGCAGAGGATGTATAACAATGAAGCAACTTCACTAAAGAGACCACCAAAGTACATTTTTATGGAGCCAATTTCTCATGTTCAAAGTACATTTTATGTCCAGTGGCGATCAATACTCCTTTTTAGTCATTCCAACATATTGAATACAACATATTCAAAATCATAATAAGGAAATTGCATGGTCCTGAATATATGTAGCTGTTACCCTTTATCCAAACAAGAGTGGCACAATATGTGGAGTTTAAAATGGTGGCGGTGTCGTGTAATCAGTCTTATCACAGACTTGTGTACTCTAACCTGAGCTGATGAAAGGTTGTGTCCTTTGAAATTCACCATGTTCTCTGTAGATATTTGAGTGGCTGTGGTTTTGAATTCATTACGAAAGCTGACCCATGTGGAAGAAACTTTTGGGATTGCTTAACACAGGATAAAATTGGTTTGTCACGGATTGGTTTAATAGACAAGCTCAGAGCTTTATGACTTGTTCTCTGCAAACCTTGTCATTACCGAGTGCTTTGTGACTTTTTACTGATGTTTTAAATAGTTCAGACCGGGCACTGTAATGGAAATGGTTGAGTTACATGACTGATAGAATGAGGAAGTTGTGTTTGTGTTCTTGAAGTGACTATAGTCCCACACTTGTATTGTTGTATACAATGTTGTAACACATTTGAAAATTGAATATTTAAACTTCAACAGACATTCTTTGATACTTTTGCATAAGTAATGTATTTTTTAATGATTTATAACCAAAAGTAAGACTTTTTGGTATGTTGTTTTATACAGAATGTTTAACTTGTTCAGTTAAACAAATAATTATTTATGATTAGCCACTAATCTGTGACCTTGAGCTTTGACAGTTGATACTCGCCTGTCTGACTTTAGAAGTTACATGCTTCATGCAGTTTTGTAATGGTTGGCTTGAATGAGCACCTAACCAGAGCCTGTGATTGGCTATGAAGGAATGACATCCCCAGGAGTGTGCGGTGTGTTGTTGTTTTGGGTCTGTCACATTCTTTTGATTGAACATGGGGGGTAGCTCTGAATTGAGTTGTGGATGTCAACATCAAAATAGACATGTCTGGACTCATGCCCCAAATTTCTGTTTTAGCCTTTCTGGTCATCATTTACGTTTCCTGTCCTATTTAGATGATCAGTTTGTCTCTTTGTGATGTGTCACATCTTTTAGCCTCTCTTGAGAAAACACTGTACAGCTAAATGGCATCCATTTTTATACTCTAAACTTCCCACTTCTTTTCACAGCTGTTTTACTAACTGACATCAGCATTGTAAATAATGTCATGAGCAGACAAAAAGACAAAACGGGGTGATTCTACATATCTGAAAATCAGTTTTACCTCTTTAAGCCTTTGCTTAGATGTTGAATACTAGCAGTGTTTATCTTCTTGCTGTGGTGCCCCTCTGTCTACTCCAGTTATTGTTTTACATCTCTTGATTGACTCTATGGCGAGTCGCCCCCTTCCATCTCTTCCCTACCCCTCTCTAACCCCCTGACTGCTCCTTTGCCTGGCTCATTCCTGACTCTGTGGACTCAAGACACAGCCCATTAGGGCCTGCCTCACTGAAAGCGATAACTGATGTGACCGTTTCCTTGATTGTGAGAAAGGAAAGGGTAAGGACGGCTGTGTCCTGTGTCACAATAGCTCTTTGTCTCAACCCTGGGCTGAATTAAAAGGTTTTATTTAATTGATGACAGTATGACAACACCAGTGCAGGCTGACCAGATTGTTTGTGAATGATCAAGATCATCTAGGATATGTGGAGTTGAATGAATGTTATAGTTTTAATTTACGAATGCCAGTACCTGTTTACGTGTGGCAGAACTTAAACAACTGAAGGAGCTGGCTAGATTAGGTGTTTGGACAAAATGAAATGTAAACATCAAATGGACTGACAGGCTTAAAATAAGAATTTTATACTAGGCTGTGTACTTTAAAGGGCTCAGTACAACAATAATCTCAGAGCTCAGATTACTAGAGCAAATCTAGAGCTTTGCTCTTTGTAAAAAGTGGATTTTAAAAAGTAAACTTGGAGCATTAGATTGAACAGGGACCATGCACTTGCACCAACAAAAATGTGCTTTCTTTCTTTATAATAAATAGTGAAGTAAATGATTGATACACCCAGTGTGTCCATTATTGAAAAAGCAATATTTAAGCTCTAATTAAGATACGGTTGTAATGCTGCCTAATAACAATACAGAGTTTCACATTGAGGTAGTAGTAAACAACTTTTGAATATTGAGTATTACTATTACCATATGTTTCAGATTTTTAATAAGTGAAGATGCTGATGTTAAACAATAGTAAATGAAAACAAATTTCAAAGATTTATGTGTAACTAGCTGTAAAGTTCAAAACTTCATGTTGTATTGCTGCTAGTAGCTGTGTACTTATTTTTTGTCACATGTGCTTTTATCAATTGACTCACTTAAGAAGCTTCAGTAAATATCATCTGTCTTTGAAAACAAGGTTCTTGCTGCTGGAGTTTTGTGTTCTCTCTGTATTTGACTTAGTTATCTATCACTGTGTTATCAGAGACTGATAGTGATTTGTTTAGAATCAGGAATGCACCCCTTCCTCGCCTTACAACCCCTGTGGTGTTTTCTGTTCTGTGTTGTATTTTACATGGAAATTTTTTCTCATACTCAAGCACTAAATCATTACAAATATAATAACTTTCTCTTTCGACCGTTTATTTTGGAGCTCAGTTTAAAGGCATAGAGCACATGATTTTTTTTATTTATTTATTTTTTTTTAATATTTGAAAAATAACTGAGGCTGTGTGCGTTGATTGGTCAGTGTACACTGAACTTACAGGCACATGACCCAAGAGATAAGTTTTCAGTGTTGGTGAGGGACCGGCATGTACTTTGGAAGGCCTCACCTCTGTCGACAGGCAAAGTGCAGTCTTGAGTATTTGAGTTTGTGCTTGTTGGAGGAAGTTAATGTCGCTGAATAATGTTGACTAAATCATTATTTGTTGTTTTGATTACTTGTTTGTCCCTGAGTGATCGAATTAGTCAATACATTAGGGTCAGCCTGGATGTTTGTCAGCTGTCTCTAAGCCATATGCAGATGGAATTCATAGATTGCATAAGTAAAGGCTGTTTCTTCCGTAGGCGTTACCTCATGGTCTCTTGCTGCTCGAGTTCACTGTTTTTGTGTAGAGCGGGCCTAACTGTTTGTATGAAGTCTGAATTTGTTTTCTGAAAATGAACTTCCTCAACAGGCAGGAGGTGTTTCCTTCCCTCCCGGTCCTCTTTTTGAAAGTGCGAGGTGAATACTGAGCACTTCGGAAACATGACTAGAGCAAAAACAACTGCTCCTTTGTATGAGCAGAGTGTGGGGCCAGTTGTAATGCTTTGTGCAAGCTTTTTCATTTGCTTTCACCTCAGACACTGAGGAGATCATTTCAACCCTTCAAGAAGTTTAAGTTAAAAATGTATCGTTAGGACATGCTTTAACAGTAGCCTGATTTTACCTTTTAAATTAATGTATTTTTTATTTGTTATGACACAGTTTAACCCTCCTATGAAATAAAAGACCAGGCCACTTGACTAGCCAACTCTGGAACAGCCTCTCTCTCTCCCTGTTTCTCCCACTCTAGCTCAGTTCCCCTTTGTTTCATTCACATTTTTAGAGCTCAGCCAGACTGGGTAGTTGCCTAAATATCAGTTAAGGTTTCAAATAACAGCCATCACCATAGGGCTTTGCGACACACCTTTGTGTATCTGTTGCAGAGGTGTAACTGGTTTGTCTCATCTGGTTTGTTTCTTTGGAATAGGGTGTGGTGTGAATGTATGAACTCAAGGCAGTTATATTATATACTGTGTTTTCACTTTGGAATCTCTTTCTTTTAATAGATAAGACTGAATCATATATAACGATTAGCTTAACAAACTGGCTTTTTTGAGCATAATTTGTGTATCATATGAAGTGTACCTTAATGGCACTTAGTCAGTAGTGCCGTGACATCCAGGTTGGCAGTGGCCTTTCTCACAGCTCTTTGTCGGACAGGTTTGTGGAGAACAGCAGCAGACTGCTGGCCTCAGCATTTTCCGCCTATATTGATCTCCCCACATTAGCCCTCTCTTCATGCACAGACATGAGCACAATTGCTTCCCTTACAGCATTGGCTGCCGTGGCAACTGAGTCCTAATTGTGAGATTCACTCCCAGAAAACATCTCCTACCAGTATCTCTTTATTTTAATGCCACTATCATCTCCTTTAAATTCCCCTGTACATATCTGACATCTCAACGGCTTGATTTCCCACTTAAAGCTATCTCCATATGTCTTTGTGTATTTTTGAATAGGCTAAGTGCTTAACAGGATAAAAGAGCAATTTGAAAGGGGGGGGAAATGTGCCTTGGCACCTGCTGTTAGCCTGCCTGTTTGCACATGAATATGATGAGGCTGGCGGATTGCAGGGCTATTTTAACTTGCAGATGAGCCATCAGGTCAGCACCATTGCAGCTTGGTGTATTTTCAAGGATGAGCAGCAGTCAACAGGCCAGTCCAGCTTATTAGCTCCCGCTCCTCTCTTTACACACTACTGTCCCATTATTCATTGCATTCCCAGCCGCCTCTCTTTGATGCCTTTTCATAAGAGCAATGATAACTGCAATCATTGCAGCAGCAGTGGTAATTGACCAGCTGCAGTCATGGTAAAACACTTCCTGTGTTTGGCTGGATGCACGACAGCCTTCTCATCTGTCCTCCCTGCCTCTGTTGATATTCAAATGACAGTCATCAGGAGGAGCTACTCAAAAGAGGATAAGCTCTCTTTGGCACCTGAGGGCCCAGCTGAGGGGTCAAGTTTGTGAAGAAGAACAGAGGTGAAGTTCTGTTGTGCTTAAAAGTTAATCACTGGTCAGACACTTTAGCTTTATTTATTATTAACTTTATTCTGTGTTTTCTTTCACATCTCCCAGCCATAAAAACAGAATCAGTCTTTCTGGTGTTTACAACTGAGACTGGCAAACACTTTGGACACACCTTTTAGTCAAATGACAAGGTGCATTTTTCACCACACCTTTGTTGGCTTCTGGTTTGCTGTGACCTATATATTTGTCATCAGAATGTGCTGACTAACACAGTCACAGAGTTAAACTTGATTTATACTCACAAAAGAACTTTTTTTGTTGGTCAGTAGTCAATTTTCCATTTAACAATATTTTTTAAAAATACCAAGATTTTTGTCAAGTAGAATCCCCAGGGATAATTTCTATCACTCTTCCATCAGCACATAGATAAAGAATTTGTTTTAAAAAATCTGCCCAATTTGCTCTTAATTTTTCAAATCTATTAAATACTTGAGGTAAAGACACAGCTAAATGTATTTTGTGGAATCCATCAAAAGTAAGTTATGCCTCAGAGGGCTTATATTGAAACGATAAAGTCAATATTAACATAGTCTATAATAGTGTTAGGAAACAATATTTTCCTCTGAAACTGTAGGCTTGTCTCTCTGATTCTTCCCTTCATTCTTGCTGGCTGATATATTTGATAGTTCTACTTTGCTAAGTCCTGTGATTCATCCTAAACTGAGGTTAACTTGCATAGCTTACCTCACTACCTCTAAGCCTCACCTGCCTCTCTTCCTCTCTGTCTTCCTGTCATCTCTTGGTCTCTTTGTCATTCTGTCTGTCTTGCTCTATCCTTGCAGAAAAGGCTTCTTTCTGTGTCAGTGCTGCTTGTCCCTTTGCCTTTGGCCTGGAAAGTTTATTGATTTCCTTCCTTTTGTCTGTAATTTGAATCCAGAAGTTTATGCATACACTAGGGCATTGAGCGGAGCTGACATATGCAGTACTCAGGAAAGACTGATGAACAGATTGGAGGATAAAGCTAAAACAATGTGCCGTTATGACAGAAACTTAAATTAAGACATTGCTCTTAAGCCCAGTACTAATTCCCCCCTTGGCTGTAACAATTGACCCTACCCTTCTGTTTTGCCTGGTCCCAGGGTGTCTACTTTCTTTTGACCATTATATGGTAGTAGTCATTTACTAGAGGTGGGATTCACCAGAGAACCCACGATATATAATAACAATACTTAACTCATGATACGATATTATTGCAGTTTTAGCCATTTTGCAATATGCTAAGTATTCCAGTAACATATATTGCCATTTATCACATTTTTAAACTGCTAACTGTGTCCCCAAAGGTAAACTTACTTAATATCTGTTTTTTCTAATGAAATCAAGTTCTCACTCTCAATGGAATATATGGAATATATTTTATTAAGAAAGTGTAAACAGGTACAATATAATACAATGTATAATGATGCAAAAGTACATATATACACTTAAATAAAAAGGAGAACTAAAAAGCTTGCAATAAAGTTAACAATACTTATTTCCATAGTTGACCTTATAAAGAAGTGTACACCAAATGTCTAACATGCATCAGGACTAGCAATAATAACATTAAAATTTTACAAAAACATATTACAGAAACATCATCACAGTAGCTTATATATAAATAGTTAACCCCCCGTTACACTAAGAACATTCTGATCTGTCCTGGACTTCTTAAAATTGCCCTACATTAGGGCAGTGCAAAAAGCCTGACATGGTGATGCACACTGACTTTTGCTGCTATACTGTTGTGCAATACACTTATCTTTAAACCCATTTTCAGTTTTGTGCTCTATTTTTCTATATTATTTCTACACTTAATTTTTCAGAATTTTGTGTGTTTATATCCTAGGTTGATCCTTGCTGCTACATTGCTGTGCAATATATTTATTTATTTTCTTTTACCCTGTA
>VUQH01013767.1:18879-29606 GCA_015106775.1 Etroplus canarensis
GTACACAAACAAAAAAAAAAAAAAAAAAAAAAAAAAAAAAATCAAACATACCAACTAATTTACCAACAACATTATTTCATTTTTTAAAAATCAAACAAATATCCATATTAATGCGGCCCTCTTACTCATTTTTTAACTTGTTTACATTATTGGAGTAGAACTGACTGCTTCTTCCGTACAATTTTACCTGCAACTGAGAATCCCAGACTAATCTGCTTTGTAATGATGTGGTACTTTAAGCTGGAAGTGCTTTGGCAAAGCGAAAACTCCTTCCTGCACAGTGTGCAAACTAACTTATGTAGGTCAACTGTCTTGGATTATGCAAAAACTGATAGAGACAGGCATGAAAATTTTACCAGTGGTGGGACTTGGCTCAACTCAACTTTCAAAGTCATTTTCTAGAGTCAAGATTTTTTAAAAGGATTCTTCAACATCAGCAGATAAGGAAAAGCAGGACATCTCAACAAATACACAACATAAAGAAGAAATAAACTTGTGCAGACATAAGATTGGCATTCTCAAGAAAACTTCTTAAACTGTTCCAGAACCGGGTATCGTTCCAGATCCTGAGAGTCAAATGATGGAAAACTGAGATGCGTGTACATGTGAAACTACGGGAAAGTAACTAATAGAGGTAAAGACTTGTAACCAATACAACTTATTTCTCAGACAAGACTGACTCAATAGATTTTAATGAATACAGAGAAACACCATATGATACAGATTAGTTCCATCATAACTAGCTTTTATTTTTCAATAATAATTATTATTAATATTATTACTAATATTAATGTAATTTCAAGTTCTAAGGCCACATTTTCATTTCAAAAATTAAGACATACACTAACCAGCCACTTTATTAGGTATATCATTTCAATTGCTCATTAACACATATCACGCAATCACATGGCAGCAACCCAATGCATATGGTCAGTAACACATGCTAAAGTTCAACTGAGTAACAATATGGGTAAGAATGGTGATTTAAGTGACTTTGAATGTGGTGTGGCTGTTGGTGCCAGATGGATCTGAGTATTTCAGAACCTGCTGAGCTGCTGGGATTTCCCCACACAACCATGTTTAAGGTTTACACAGAATGGTCAAAAATAGGAGAAGCTATCTAGTGAGCAGCAGCTTCCTGGAGGAAAATGCCTTGTTGATGACAGAGGTCAGACAAAATTGGCCAGACTGCCTCAGGCTGATAGGACGGTAACAGTAATTAAGTATGGTCAGGGACCATGTCCATCCTTTCATGACCATAGTGTACCCATCTTCTGATGGCTGCTCTAGCAGGATAATTCAGCATGTCACAAATGTCAGATCATCTTAAACTGGTTTCTTGAACATGAACATGAGTTCACTGTATTCAAAATACTTCCACATTCACCAGGTCTCAATCTAACAGAACAACTCTGGGATGTGGTGGAGCAGGAGATTCGCATTATGGCTGTGCAGCTGACAAATCTGTGTGATGCCATCATATCAATATAGACCACAATCCCTGAGGACTGTTTCCAGCACCCTGTGGAACCCATGCCATGAAGAAGGCAGTTCTGAAAGCAAAAGGGGAGCCAACCCCATGCTTGCAAGGTGTACCTAATAAAGTGGCTGTAAATGCAGAACCAGTTTACCTTAGAGAAATACCCATTTGAGGATTGATCAGCCTTGGCGTCTCAGACTGCTCTTGTTTTAACAATGAGTTTGCTAAAGTCAAATATGAGAAGACATCTAATGCAAAGCCAAGCACCCTACATCTTCCTTAAAGACCTCTGTAGGCCCATGAGCAACTGCTTACCGGAACATCCTTCTTGTCTTTCCGTATAGGGACACTAGGGGGCATGGTGGACTGCCTCTCTGCTGGACTGCTCCTCTCGCCATTGTGGGGAGAGTTCAGCCCATTACCTACAATGACACAAACACAACTCAGTGTGTTTGAGTGGCACAGAAGCCACAGAGAGAGCAAGTACGGAACAGAGAGACTGTGTCTTTGACGAGAAAGTAAATCAAAGTAAACATGAAGCATCCTCAAAAACACTGCAGGATTTAATGAGAACAGTGTAATTTAAAAAGACTGAAGACAGAGAGAAGAGTTAATATCAAAGAGTTGAAAAAACAAGCTACTGGGAGCAGAGGGGGAGAGGAGGGACGGAGCAGGCTAGCAGGAAGAATACAGAGGATCAAATATGGTCATGACCGAGGGAACGTGTGACTGTACCACAAACCGCCTGCAAACTGCAGTCAATTACAGATCAGTTTATCTCCTTTACTACTCTGGTGAGTAATCAGTAAATGATGTACTAAATGGCTAAAAGCTACCAGTAAAACACTGCTTTCCGTCACGACTGGCAGAGCCCTCATGTGCAAACACAGCTCAACTTTCACCTGACCTTCCCATGTGAAGGCTTAAAGCACCATTCCAGCATGACTGTATACATCTACCCTATTTGACTCCTTTCTACAATTAGCCACATTTTCCAGTTTTCAATTCCAAACACCACAGTTTCTTTTGTACCATATGCTGGTTAATAACTCATGTAAACACTTCCAAAGCACAGCCAACAAGTTAGCAAAGGTCTCTCTCAAAACTTGATGGGACCTACAATCTCTTAACGAGATTAAAAAGAGAAAATAAACCAAATATTTCTACCAATTATTCAGTACTGAGATTAAGTACCGAGTAAAAGTACATTTTTAATTGCCCTTTCCTTCCATTCCATCACGAAAATATAATTTTAAAAAAACTGAACATTATTATGATACTGGAAGTACTACACATTGATGTAAAGATTACACAAAATAAATGCATTTAAAAGAATCCAGTCATTCTAGAAATGGGATTCAGTCAGTTCAAGTTTCCTAAAGTATACTGATGAAGATGGGATTGCAAACAGATACTTGTTGTACCTTTCAGCTGCTCCCTTTTTTTCTCTACCAAGGGGTCGCCACAGTGGATTAATCCGCATTGGTAATTTGGAGGAGGTCTTTTATGCCGGATGCCCTTCCTGACGCAACCCTCCATGGTGAGAGGGGCTTGTGTCCCCACTTGGAATCTAACCAGGGACCTTTCCCTCGTAAGGCGAATGCGCAAACCACTATGCTATTGGGGAGATATATGGATTGCAAACAGACACTACATGGTATACAAAAGTATTGGGCTACCTACACATTACACCTACAGGAGTTTTTATGACATCCCATTTTAAATCCATAGTCCATGGTCGCCCTTTGCAGCTATCACAGCTATCACTCTTCTGGGAAGAAGTGTGTCTGTGGTAATTTTTGCCCATTTATTTAGGAGAACAATTGTGAGGTCAGACAGTTCTAGCTCATCCCAGAAGTGTTCTAGGGGGCTGTGGTCAGGGCTCTGTGTGGGCCAGTCTTCCACGCCAAACTCATCCAACCATGCCTTTATGCTTTGTGCTCTGGGGCAGTTATGCTGAACAGGAAAGGGGATTTGCCAAACTGTTCCCACAAAGTTGGAAGCAGAAAAACAAACTCAGCATTATCCCTCCTCCACCAAACTTTACATTTGGCAAAATTCAACCAGACAGGTAACATTTTCCAGGCATTCACCAAACTTAGGCTCATCCATCAGACTGCCAGACAGAAAAGTGTGATTTGTCACTCTACAGAACATGTTTCCAGGCTACTCTTGCTGGCTGCTGCTGGTCCTTCAACTGGCTGCGGAGAAGTTGAATTAATAACAGAGTGTTAAAAACAACGAAAAGCATCCACTGCAGCCTATGAGCTTCATGCTGTTTTTTAATGTTTTCACGCTTCTCATTCTATGTTGGGAACTTCGCTGTTGCTCCCTTTCCTGCCCCAGTCTACTTTTCATCCAGTCAGCCATCGACCTACACACAGTGTCAGTCACATCAAGCTGTTGGTTTTTTGGAGGACTGCGCATCAGCAACTCTGTGTTGGGGTCTGGCAAATACTGATGCAAATGGACACAACTGCAGTACCATAAATCAAGGATTAGGAGTAGTGATTCTTGTGAAAATGGAAAACTGCCTGTAAAACAACTAAAGTAACCTGACCTTGAACACAGGTTTAATAATGACTCATTAGGTGATCACTGTGTGCAAATTTCACTAAAATCTGGCGGATAGTCAGACGAGTAGAAATTCTTGCGAACTGTGTAGTGATGGACGGCTCACCACTGCTTTAACTCATTTGAAATGCCATTAGCATGCCAACAACACCTCTTTCCAACCGTCCTGTCACGCCAGTCAAGAAACTACAAGCTTATTTTCATCAAAAGCCCCAGCACCTTAATATTTATCCTTTTACCTTCAATGGATCTAATATGTTGTCTTTAGAAAACAAAACTGAAGAAGCAAAACTGGACCATATCAACACATACTATATCGCTCCCTGTACAATTAATCCTATGTGCACTATCATAAAATCACATGTTGCTGCCTGAGTGTTGATGGGCCAAGACAATGTTCTCTCCTCCTTCTTCTTTCTCCTAGGAAGCAAGGGGGAGTGGTAGCAGCTTTTGATTGATTGGATTAAACAACCAATCAGACTTCACAAAAATGACTTTAGAGACAAACAATCATGTTGAGCAAGAGCTGATGAACGGAAGAAACAACAAATAAAAGAATAAAAAATACATTATTGTTAATGAACTCATGGAACAAATAAATCAGACTACAAGGATTGACTAATGGGAGACCACACAACCAATCGAAGGGGACAACAGGATCTGCGGACACTACCCATCTACCAATCAGCTGCTCTTACTCTCTTTCTTTTCCTCCTCTTTTTCCTGCTCCTCTTTCACCTCCTTCAGCACCTCCCATGCCTCCTCCAGCTCCTCCTCTGTGTGAGGTGTGTGGAGCCACTCCCAGAAATGCCTAAAGCTCCCATCATCCTCTGGGGCAGAGTTTTCGACGTCGTTGTGCTTCGGGCTCTCGTTACCTAGGCTACTGCGGCGGTGGGGCGGCAGCTTCGGGGGCGGGGGACGTGGGGGGACGTTGGAGGCGGGCTTGGAGGGGCTCGCCGTCTCCGGCACTGGGCAGCGTTTGATGGTCCCTCCCCCTCCACCGTCATCCTCACTGTGTGACTGGCTATCGTCTTGTTTTTGTTGTTGTTGTGGCTGCTGATGAGATGAGCAGATGGACTTGGGCTTAAGAAAAAAAAAGAATTTTTTTTTTTTTTTTTAAACAAAAGGTCACCTCATGTTTCATATTCTGGGTCTTAAAAGCCTTAATGGTTAAAAATGTTACAGGCTGATAGATACATACAGTTGTTCCTACCTTAGGAGGAAGCGGGGGCGGGACCTTTGGCCTCATGATAGTGCTTGATTTACTGAATGAGAGGATGGAAAATCTGAGATAAGACACTGCTGACAAATGTTTACTGTAAGCAGGAATTTTATGGACAACAATACATTTATCAACATGTTAGCACTGAGGCTATGGTTTAACTTGCCATTTTTATGCATTTTTTTAAAATAAAAGGAGACATTTCATAAGGTTGCATGCTTAAGAATTTTACTTACATGTATGTAGACTGAAAATATTATTCCAGGATTTTTTTTTTTTTTAAAAGAAATTAACAAAATATTTTCAGTTAATATGTAGTATTTTGTGAAGCTATTAAATGCTAAAACAAAGGTTCAAATAACAGGTATAACCATAGCCCAATACCATTCATGCAAAAACTGTTTT
This sequence comes from Etroplus canarensis, assembly GCA_015106775.1. Taxonomy (NCBI): domain Eukaryota; kingdom Metazoa; phylum Chordata; class Actinopteri; order Cichliformes; family Cichlidae; genus Etroplus; species Etroplus canarensis. The sequence goes on from VUQH01013767.1 coordinate 24,561, forward strand.
AATATACAGTGAGGCCCATAAGTTTTGGGACAATTACACTTTTTTTGGTTAATTTTGCATCCGTGCACCGCCACAGTGGGTTTTAAATCAAACGGTGATTGAAGTGCAGACTTTCAGCTTTAATTCAAGGGGTTTGACAATAGAACTTCATTACCCATTCAGGAATTAGAGCCATTTTTATGCATAGTCTCCCATTCTCAGAGGCTCAAAAGTAATAGAACAAACTAAATTTATTTTTTTGAATACTTATAATGAAAAGCCTTTGCAGCTATTGGCTTCCTGAAATCTAGAAGATACTGACATCATCAAATGCTGTGTTTCCTTCCTTGAGATTCTCTGCTGGGCCTTCATTTGCTGCTTGTTTGAGAGTCTCTCTGCCTTCAGTTACTGAAAAGCTGCTCTATTGGGTTGAAATCACCTGACTTGGCCATTGTGGAATATCACTTTTCTTTGCCTTGAGAAACTCTTGCTTTTCAAGTATGCTTTGAGTCATTATTCATTTGCATTGTAAAGCACCATCTGATCAGTTTTGCAGCATCTGAGTATAGCCCTGTACCCTTCCAAATTTATCCCGCCTGGTTGAAGTGGCAGCCATACATGCCCGTATCATAACACTGTTTCCACCATATTTGAAAAATAATGTGGTATGCTTCTGATCAGGAGCTGTTCATTTACTTCTCCACACTTTCATTCATCTTGGTTTCATCTGTTGGGAGAATTTATTTTTTCCAGAACTGGGCAGGCTCTTTTAGATGTTTTCCGGTCAGTGCATTCCTTCTTTTTAAGAATATTCCAGGTAGTTGTTTTGGCCACTCCTAAAGTTTTTGTTTTCTCTTTGGTCGTTTTTTCAGCCTTCTAATGGCCTTCTTCTTGTATCAATATCTCTTTGGACATATTAAGAGATTTAGTAAAAAGCTACAGAATAAAAGTTCAACACTTGGAACCAACTACATATTTTTATCAGTTTAATTTATCACGAAATAATACGGGAAAAGGCCCCATCTGGTCATGAAACTGCTTTTCAGTCAATCGTCTAATTACTTTTGAATCTCTGAAAATGAGAGACTATAAATAAAAATGGCTGTAATTCCTAAACAGTTGATGCATTTTTTTTATCCAACTCCTCAAATTAAAGCTAAAAGTCTGCACTCAATTCACATTTTGACTATTTGATTTAAAATCCACTTTAATCATGTACAGAGGCAAAATTACAAAACATGTATCACTGTCCCAAAATTTATGGACCTAACTGTTTTCACCATGAAAAGTTAACCATGAAATACAATGTGAGACTAAAACACTAGACATCAGTATGAAAAGCTACATGTACATAGCCTCTGAGATAACAGTGCCGATATTGACCTCTAAGTTTCAGTAAAAGTACTACTTTTCTAAAATTACAGTCCTAATGCTTCAAAAATGCTTCGAAAATTGTAAAAATGTTTAGTGTTAGAGACTTGTTTTCACTTGAATCGAGACATCCCCACCTTGAGGCTTTAAGGACCTCTTAAAAACTCAGAAAAAAAGAGAGTAATTATATTTTTGACGACCAACCAGCACTGTAATCAGAGAGACTTTATCTATGACATCTTATAAATGTCATAGTTTACAGCTATTGATTTCTAAGTGACAGACAAAGAACCAATCACAGCACACAAATCAAAATGAACAGTGGCTCGGAGCCAATCATAGTAAAAATAAATACAGGAACACCAAGAACAATAAGTTGCAGTGAATAAGATGAGTGACAGGCCAGAGACACGCAGATTACCCCCCTTAGAGAAGCTTAAAATGTAAACTTTATCAGTAAAAACTAATCTGCATCTGATACAGTTTACACATTCATTCAAGCGTTCATGTAAGGGTGGTAAGACAGCTATGGGTGCAAGCGTAAGTGCAAAAGAAGTGCAAAAAAAGCAGGAAGATTTGGATCGTAGCACTCTCTACATCTACTGATCCTACACCCAAAGTTAGGTAATATGGAATACATAATAAGATTACAGCAAAAAAAAAAGCAGACCAGACATGTGATCAAACTCAGGTAATCATAGAAAGTGTTATAATCTTGAAATATTAAATGCTGAATGCACAAAAAGGAAGTTTACTTGCATTGAAAATGTCTAGAAAAAACCTGTAGAACCTAAATCTTTGCAGCTGTGTCCAATTTTTTTAGTATGTGATGTACTTTTAACTAATTTTAAGTAGTAACTGACTTCATTCGAAAGAGATCTGACCTAACCCCGACCTACACCTGCAAGCCACGAGTTGGAGAACAAAACGTGAACCTGCTGAGGGACGAGCACAGACTGTATATAAAAGATGGTTATAGCCTCTGTGATGTTACGTATTGGCTAGTGAAGTCCTGATGTGAAGTCTCCACACGAGTGTTTATACCAACTTGGTGCTTTGAATCTAGATGTGACAAGTGAGGGCCAGATCTGACTGAGAAATCAAGGGACACCGTACACCTGTTGACTTGTCAATCACTAGTATACCTAGTTTTATTCTCCTTTCTTACACTAACCAGAACATCAGTGACATAGCAGATCATCGAGCTCATGATCCATCACAACTCAGAGGTTATTATAACGTGTGACGTACAGAAAGAAGGTGATAAGCTTTCTTTTAATCGGTTGGCTCTATTGCACAAATTAATAAAAATTAAAATTCACAAAGAAGTCAAGGACGCTCAAAAATGCTCATACCCAGGACAACAGACCTAACCAAGCTTAAGACTTTACTGTAAATGAACCTGCTGGTGGCATTTATGTAGAAATGGTACAGGGCCACACGCAAAAACAAATTTTCTGAACACGACAATTCAGATAAATACTCTTAGTAGTGGTGATTCGTGTAAAAATGGGAAAGTGCCCATAAAATGACAACTACGACCTTGGCCTTGAGCAATGGATGAGAAATGGATCATTTTGTGCAAGTTTGATGAAATTCTGACCATTGCCTCAAGAAGTCTTGTGAATTTTCGACAGACAGAGGGACAAGCGCTTCGCCATGGCGTAAGCTCATTGGACCTTGGGTCTGATGAGCTAAAAAGAATCCAATAATTTCCAAAACAAATATAATGTTGTAATCACTAAAAATAGTGACTGAGCTTATAAAGTCAATAGCAAAATGTTTATTGATGTCTCAGAGGAAGCCAAGGGCTATTTGTCCATAGATTTCCAAACAATCTTAAGCTTTGTATGAACCAGAGGATTTATGCCTGAGTGGCCTTTAAAAAGATAACAAATATTCATCTAACGCCATAGTGGGAAAATTCTTCAAAAGAATGGAGCTTTATTGCATTCTGTACTGGCTTCACGTTTCAAACCCAGAAGCGATGTGCATCTTTTATATACAGTCTATGGGAAAGCCAAAGGGAACGGATGTTGCAAACCATTATACTTAATGATTTCGTAATCCCTCACTAAAGAAATGACCATTTTCAGAAGTAGCATTAATACTGGTTTTATCAGGGAAAAAAATGCAAAAAAAGCTTCTTGTTACCAACTACATATTTAGCAAATGTAACTACCTAAACAGCGTCATCACTGTACGGAGAAAAGTATCGGGCCACACCATTTAATAACTGAATACAGGTATATCTTTCAGTCCCATTGCCACAGGTGTATAAAATCTAGCACCTAGCCATGCCTAGTCTGTCTTTAAAGAGCTCATTGAATTCGAGCATGGTATTGTAATATGATGCCACCACTGCGACAAGTAAGTTCATGAAATTTCTTCCCTACTAAAAATTCTATGAACACAAATTTGCAAAGTGGAAGTGTTTAGGAAATGCAAAGCGATAAAGCGGGGTCACTGAGTGCTAAGTCACAAATTGCATAAAAACTATCACCAACGTTCTGACTCAATAACTGCTGAGTTCCAAACTTTCTCTGGCATTAAAATCAGCACTAAAACTGCACACTGGGAAATTCAAGGCATGGGTTTCCATGACTGAGTGCACACAAGCCTTATATCACCAAACACAATGCCATGCATTGGATGGAGTGGCGTAAAGCACACTGCCACTGGACTCTGGGGCTATGAAAACATGGTTTGATTAGTCATGCTTCTCTATTCTGCCATCTAAAGGATCAGTCTGGGTTTGGCAAATGCTAGGAGAACATCACCCGCCTGACTGCATTGTGCCAACTGCATAGTAGAGGAAGGATAATGGTACGGGCTTGTTTTTCCTGCTTTTAGTGAAGGGAAGTCTTATCAGCTTACCAAGAAATTTTGCCCAATTCTGTGCTTCAAATTTTGGGAAAACAGTTTGGGGAAGGCCCTTTTCTGTTCCAGCATGACTGTGTCCCAGTGCACAAAGGAAGGTCCATAAAGGCATGGTTGGATAGGTTTGGTGTGGAAGAACTTGACTGGCCCACACAGAGCCCTGACTTCAACCCCACGAAACACCTTTGGAATGAACTAGAACAGAGATTGTGAGCCAGGCCCTTTCACCCAACATCAGTGTCTAACCTCACAATGCTCTTTTTGATGAATGGGCAAAAATTCCCATAGAAACACTCCAAAATTTTAGAGAAAGACCTTCCTGGTAGAGCAGAACCTGCTATTGGTGCAAAGAAGGACAAACTCCATATTAGTGTCTATGGATTCACAAACACTCCTGTAGGTGTAATATGTAGATGGCCCGATACTTTTGTCCATATGGTGTGTTTTAGCCCATTATCTGGACAAAATGTTTTTGCAATCCCTTCTTAATGCCTGAAAAAGGTTTGTAGAAAAACGGCACATTTTACTTTTTCCAGTGTTTTCCCCCTAACAACAGAATGTTAGCCATGAAACATTAGCATATTCAGCATGGTTGTGGCTAGAGGCTGCTACAGTACAATAAGTCACAGTCAATTTAGGAATTCAGGTTATTTTTATTGTTGCAATCATTGCCCTACGTGCTGTGGGTGTGACAAGAAGGAAAAATCCTATAATACGAAGCACAAAAGGCCTCTCTGACTGTGGTGGAAAATATCTGCCTAGGAATAAAAAAAAAAAAAAAAAAAACAACTCTGGCCTGCCGCAGACATTTGGCTT
>VUQH01013787.1:13238-36638 GCA_015106775.1 Etroplus canarensis
GGAGTTAGAAAAAAAAAAAAAAAAAAAAAGTGCATGTGTGTGCAACACACACACACACACACACGGTTTCTGGCCTCAGCCAGAAGTCCCCATTGGTTTGGAAGGCCACAGCAGGCTATAACAACTACAGCCTGACCGGCCTGTTAGCAGTGGCCCCTCTGTTTCAGCAATCTGGGTTCTCTTTGCCTTTGGACAGGGACCAGGTCAGGCTGCACAATACACCACTGTGTTTGGAGAGGGCGAGAGAAAAAGAACTGCACACAAATGTAGAAATAAGATGTGTGCATGACCGTGCATGTTTTGGTTGTACAAATAACTGTACATGCATGTGTGTGATAGCCTGCTTTGGCCATCATGTCCCTCTGTCTTTCATTTTAGATTGCAACAACTATATTTGCTCTCATCTCCTCCAACTGCCATCATTACATCATTATTGCTACAGCTTTTTGCTCACTCAGCACAAATTGGGACAATTTGGGACCCCGAGCTGCAGTTTTCCTCCACTAATCAGTGTTTGAAAAGTGTTTTTTGGATCTCTCAGTGGTTTGTGCACCCGAAGTAACACACATCAGCGTCAGTCTAAAACGACACAAAGAAAACAGACTGCAGATACAAAGTGGCCCTGTGCCTCTTTAAGGAGGGCCAGCAGCACCTGTCCCTTTAAGATTATTTCTCACAGCTTGTGGGTTCTGAGCTGAGCAGGCTAGCCTGAGCCGGGCTGCGCTTCACTGTGCATGTATGGTAACAGGGGAGAACCGCGCCGCCCAGCCTGCCAGCCCACCACAGGGAATTTGTTTATGTTTCCTTGCTGCCAAGTTCCTGTCAGGAGGCGCCCCAAAGAGGAACTGCAGACTACTCAGTACTGTTAGCTACGCCCTCTCGCATACAATTACAGGGGTTTTCTGCATACAGTATGGAGTGGTGATTTGTAGCAATACTCAGATTCAGGGAGGTCTCTTAATCAATTGTAGGGCGCGCACACACACACACACACACACACCACTTCAAACACTCAATCATTTGTTCCAAAACTAGCTTTGAGATCAACAAACTTCATAAAACATGTTCTAACAAAAGGCTTAATTTATTAGCCCTGAACAGATTAACACCAATTTTCTCAAAACAGTGCATAAAACAGCACAAAGCATAGTTTCATTAAAGCAACACTTTACGAGTGGCACTTTGTTAGGCTTGTGGATAATGGGTATTGTAAAAACAGAGCACCACCACATAAAAACATAGAAAACAGGGTTGGTAAACTCTTGGGCATTAATCCAAGTACTTGTGTGAAAAGAACCAAATCTAAATTACTCCCTCACTAATGCAAAAGAGAACTCGGACTTCCAGTAAAATACACATATTTTCTTAGATCCTTACAAAAATGATACATTGCTGCATCACTTTAGCACATTCTTACAATGCAAAAGATGCCATTTCTTACATTATCCAATGCATGAGCAGCTTTTGTCCAGCTTGGCCAGCTAGTGTTATAAACTATATCGTACCAGTCAGTTTGTTTCTGGATAAAAGAGAAAGAGCTACACACTGGGGAAAAAAAAAATTGCCGTAAGTCATGTAAAAAAGAAAGTTTTCACACGACTCTGCAGTCATGTGATAAACTAAGTACACTCACTGACTCAATAGTTTGTAGAACCACCTTTAGCAACAATAACTTGATGTAACTCTATAACTTTATCAGTCTCTCACATTGTTTTTGAGGAATTTTTGCCCACTATCTTTGACCGGACCATTGCAACACCTTGATCCATTTCTTTTCAGCCATTCTTTTGTAGATTTGCTGGTGTGTTTGGGATCACTGTCCTGTTGCATGAGCCAATTTCAAAGCCTTAACTATCAAAGAAATGGCCTCATATTTGACTTCGGAATACTTTTGTATTCAGAGGGGTTTATGGTCATTTCAATGATTGCAACGTGCCCAGGTCCTGTGGCTGCTAAACAAGCCCAAATCATCACCACACCATGCTTAACAGTTGAGGTTTACTGATATGCTGTGCTTGTTTTTCACCAAACATGGTGCTGTGCATTATGGCTCATAATGCACAGCACCATGTTTGGAACTTTAGTCTCATCTAAGACAGAAGTCTTGTGGTTTGTTCAGACAGCTTAGGTTTGCAACTTTGCAAACTGCCATGTTCTTTTTAAAAAGAAGGGACTGTTGCCCAGCAACCAATGCCCCAGCCCAGTAAACTGCCCAAACTTCTGTTTTTATTGACCAAGTGACACTTGCTAATGATCAATTAATCAAGTAAATTTGAACAGCAGCACCTGGCTGCTACTTACCATCTTAATTCCTTTGGAACCAGGAAGGGTATATTTAGTTTTCACAGGACTACATAGAGCCCTATGAAAACCTTCTTTTTCACATGACTGTATGTCTAGGACATGAGCTGTTTGTCTTCATATCATGCATGAGTAATGTCCAGTCAGTGTGTGGTAGGCGATAGAGTGTGTTTGTATGAGTGAGTAAAATAAGGAAGGAAGGGTCAAACAAGGCCACAGAAAGGGGCGTGGGACGCAGGATGGCAAGATACAGGGAGAGATGGAAAGAAAAAAAAAGGGGAAACAAACAATGGAAGCATGGATGAAAAGATACAGATTAAGAGGCCTGGGTGAAAGCAAAAAAACAGGAAGAGGTTCACGTTAGCTTGGATGGCCACATGCTGGCACGGTTCACTGTTCTTTCTTCAACTGTGAAACCAGAAGCTTCCATCCTAGTGGCTAAGAGGATGTACAGGAGGAAGGTACTGGCTGTATTTGTTTCAATGAGATTGCCATTGTCAAATTGCTCAATTCTGTCACTGTGGTTAGAGTACACACTTCCAATTGAAAACTTATACCAACTGAGCATCAGTTCTGCTATTCCACTCATGGTGAGGAAGTAAGATGCCACGCAATGCCTTCCCTTTCAAATGCCTAAATACAAATGAGCTCAGCAGCACAAAATATCAACTGAGCTTAAAGCAGTTTACTCAACCATGCATTTCAGGGGGTTGTGTTAATCTGACAAATAAAATGATTTAATCAGAATGTGAAAGATTTTAACAGCCCTGGCATGCAACATAATCAAGCCAAATCCTAGAGCCAGATTGCCACACTAAACAAAGAAAATTTGCCAATAGTCATTGGAGTTTCAGTGTCCCGTAGTGTAGTGGTTTACACATTTGCCTTCCAACAAGGCGAATGGGACCTTAAGGTCCCTGATTCAATTCCAGGTGGGGACACAAGCCCCTCTTGCCATAGAGGCATCAGGAAGGGCAGCGTAAAACCTCTGCCAAATTAACAATGCGGATTAATTCACCGTGGCAACCCCGTGGGCAGAATACAAGGGAGCAGCCGAAGGTGCGTATACAGGCACTGGAGTTTCAAAGAAATTGGCACAACCACAAAAAGAAAGCAGTTCACTCATACATGAGAAAGTCTTATGAACAAAGAAAAATAAAGAAAGTGCATAAGTCTGGTGGACAAAAACTGATTGTCAAACTGTGTCCTTTACACAGGAACAACTGAGTATCAACAACACATTTCAACTTCCCTTAAGTTTTCATGTGTGCAGATAAAGAGCGCAACACTCTGAAAAACACAGGACTCCCATTCTAGACAGAGGGAGAGGCAGCGGACTCGGCAGCCTCCGCCGACCTACCGCACAGAGTGTGAATCATTAAAGGCATGTGTTCCACATCAACTGCCGGGGCCTCTTCCCAACCCACTTATGAGACTGGATCTAAATTATGAAGGGAGGGAGGGGTGTGTGTGTGTGTGTGTGTGTGTGTGTGTGTGTGTGTGTGTGTAGTGGGTGGGGGACTCACGATAATTTTAAATTGAGATCAATAAAAAAACCAAACCTGCTAACTCTAAGTATAAAATGGCTGCCAGTTCAAAGAATAACTAAATGAAGGAAGATTAATTACATTATTTCCATAAAGTGTGATGAAGTTAATACAAGGGAATAAACAAGAAAAAACATAAGCCAAACTGAAATGAAAACTGACCTACTTTCCTTTGCGCAGGTTTTTTGTCAGCCCCTCACAAAAGCTAAAAAACAACACAGTGGGAGAACTCTCTCCAATAGAATAAATAAATGGGAAAGAAAGGAGAGAAGAAGACAGGGTTGGATGCATTTAAGACAAAAGTGCTGAGTCTAAGCTTGTCCATCAGGCCATGCCTGCACCAAACTGGATGCCAGCGGGGAAGTGTCTGCCAGACCACTTGTCATCTCCGCTTATGACACATGGACATCTTCTGCGGGTGCGTGTTTGTCCACAAAGCACATTGCTCTCGTGTGGGCATCGAATGAAGGAAGTGATTTTTAGAGAGAGTCTGCATTCTTCTGGGTATTTATTGGCTGGCATATTGGTACACTGAGCATTCAGATGGCTTTTGTTCAGAGGTTGGTATAAGGGCAGGTGTATGTCTGAAGGAGAGATCACCTTTCCCTGGTGCCAGGAAGGGATGCTACAAACAGGACAGGATGGTACAAGTCAGAACATGAAAGGACAGGACAGGGGAGCAAAACACGTTTCTACAAGCTGAGGAAAACAAAATTAAATAAGAAAAACTCTGGGCTTTGATTGGCTGAGCAAAACTAGCCAACCTTTTCAGCTCTTTCCTGTCAATCATTACTGTGAAAAGAATGTCAAAACAGCATGAAATGAAATAAGAAGGAATAATAATATGAATAGCTCTATTCTTTTGCTGCCATGCTGAAAAAAAAAAAAAAAAAAAATCAGACCCAAAATTAATCTATATTCACAGAGCGATGGTCCATGATTTGAAGCCAACAGCTAATGATGAACGGCTGTTTGTTTGGTCTTTGTCACTTTAATATGACAGGGCAAATCTCCTTGATGCCAAGTCCAGCTCTGATGCAACAGCTCCAGTCCCATCTCTGATGCAACAGTCCTGATCCGAATGCTGGCAGCATGCAGGGCACAAGACACAGCACCTCCAACAGACACACACACACAGTGTATATCTGTGCAAGGGTGGGTGAAAATGATTGCACAGGCTTGAAAAGTCAGCTGTCCACAAGCAGTGAACTTTAAAAACCCAGTGAAACGCAAAAGACATGACAGGGGAAAAACAAATGACAACAGAGTCAATCACATCATGAACACAAACCACAACATCAATATGGCAGTTAGATGGCAAGGAAGAATGCCATTGTATAGAGAGCAAGCTAAAATTTTGTACACACAAACACAAGTGTCGAGTGTGGATAGTCCAATTACCCAGACTTGACAGCAGCGACAAATTCGGGCTTACCCCAAAAACGTCAATCTCCCTGTCCTTGAATCAACTGCAGCTCCTAAGCTCTGAGGAGAAAAAGAAAGAGAGAGAAAGATTTTTGAAACTGAGAGCTTTGTGGTCCTTATCCACGTGCTGCAGACTCAGTGACTCCCTAGCTTCTCTGGCGCAGAACTGCTTTACTACATGAGAACTCTTACACACTTTTTCCCCTCTCATACTCCCTGTGATCTCCCCACCCTTTTCCAATAGATTGGACTTTCTTACTTGCTACATTTGTGCCCCAGACATCATGTGAAAAGAGGACTAAAACAGTGCTTTTGTGGTGCGTGAATTACCTAGGGCCTAGGCAGGCACAGTAGTGCTTATGGCCACAACTCAATTACAGCAATGTGAATCAGGTGGCGGCCTAGAAATCCCCTCAGCCTGATGCACAAATAGGGACACAGAGGCGCCTTCACTGCCAAGACAGAGACAAATCTAAAGTGGCGTGTCATCTTTTCATAGTAGAACAGCTAAGCCGATGCTGTACAGATGAATGGCTGCTACAGAAAACGATCTAATAAGTCTGGTTTGGAGCAAGTGTGTGAATGCTGCCATTTTGTTTATGCATGTTGCTAAAATATTACAAGTGTTTACTAACAGGTCTAGTTACAGATCGAAATTGAAAGAGTCACATGGCACTTAGAATATCTGATAAATGGCACCTTTGTGCTGCAGAAAGCTTGGAAAAATTTTTGTGGTATTGTTTTTGAACCAAAAACAACTGGCTGGAAATTACAGAATGGTGGTTTGGTTAAAAGGCACTTTCATGGATTCAACAGAAATGCCAAACTGCTTGATCATGGTCAATCATTTGAATAGAAAATTATTTTTTGTCAGAAGCACTCAAAAGCAGTGAGCTTATCCTGTCTCTCCCTTTGGGGAAAAAACAGAGGCCATCTCTTTTTAGCATACCCTGGCAAAAGGATCCCTCCAGCTCTAATAAAATGTAGAACTGTGGACCAGGACAGAGTTTTCCGACAGCAAGAGAAACCAATGACATTTAAAACTGTGGTCTGTTTGGGTTTATTTCACTTCACTTGTCACAGTGAGAAAGCAAGTTCCTCTCATTTAGTTAACAAAGAAAAATGCAAGTTGTGGCATAACAGAGCTTTTTTAACGGCCGTGCTAACAGTTGCTCTTTAGAAGGGTCAAAATACTGCTACAAAAACATACCATCCCTTGAGGCACAAGTGGCCTTTTACAAGCAACAAATGAATTATTACTAATTTATTATCAGAAGCTCCCGAGGACAGTGAAACAACAGTGGCATAAATATAAAATTTTTCACAAAAATAATCACCTACAGTTAGTATAAAAAAATGGCTTCATTTGCAAAGCACTCAGTCACAAATGGCTCTCACAGAGACCTCAATTCAGGGTTAATAAGGAAACAAATTTACAAATTAACATTAAATGCTTGTTATTAGATGAAACAAGCTCTTCTGCAGTTTATGTGGTTCATAATATTGCTTACACTCATTTACTACAAGCTCACCTTCCTGTCACGTGCGTACTTAACATGTATATCAAAGATGCAGTGAGGTGAAAGACTACAGAGATTCAAAGTAACGGCTTCACTGTCAGGTGTTTTCCTATGCAGGTCATAAAATTGTTGTCATTTTAGCTTCATGTACCAATACTGATGTTTATCCATGGATAGGGCCCATAACTAAAAACTGAACATGAATCATCGGTATACGAAAACCTATTCTGAAGTCTTTGAAAAGTGACATGACACAACAGATAAACACATTAAGTGCTATCTTGTTTGTAGATAGGCCGATACCAGTCAACTCAGCAGATATCAACCAAATCCGATCTATCAGTGTACGTGTAATGTTTAAACTCTGGAAAGACAACCAGAGGGCGTGCACACATGAATCAACACATGTATTATATAACGCAATGCTACAGCTGTGAAACAAATCTTCCTGGTATTGTGAGGAGGTTAGACCTCCCCATTTATAATTACAGGTAAATCAAAAATAAACATACTGTATTATCCATCATTATCACAGATTGATATATGCGGCATGCTATTTGCATGTGACAATTCAAAATACACTGATTGTAGAATTAAGTACCAAGCTAAATGCCCACTATATGACCTTGCCAGATAGCATTTCTTACTCCAGCATATAACACATTAATGTGTAAGACTCTGGCTCAGTGCAGTTCCCTGTGTTATCTGTTCCAACCTAACAATCAGCCCATCAACTGGCGTGTGCAGCAACTCCTTGTGCTACTTCCTATTTTATTACATCCTCACATCCTGTTTATGAATATGAATGGTATCTAAATCATGCATTCCAACTGGTCCACTAGAGGAAGAGCAGCTTAATTTCTAGAAAGAAGAGGCAAGATGAAATGAGGACAGGGTTTATGTATGGATGTGTGTCTGTGTGTGTGTATGCAAGCCTAGAGCCTAGAATGATGAGAGTGGACAGGAGTAGCCCAAGGTAATCACATCTTTATCCTTGCTGATGGGTAAAAGCAACCCACTGCAGATGCTTACCTTTAACATAAAAGAACATGGTGTTGCCAAGCCGAACCCAATATTATCACAGATAGCAGGCTTCAATTGCTCAGGAACTTATAAGCAATTCTCAAACAATAATTCAGTCGGGTCACCCATCCTCAATGTACGGCCCAGCATCTCAGCAACTGTTTCTGGTTGTTCAACTGCTGAAGGTTTAAAAGGTTTGATGGGAAGCAGTCCAACTCTCAAGTAAAATTATCATCCGCCCTTGGATGTTCACTTATTCGCTGTGACAGTATCGCCCCTGCATAGACCATCAGTACAAAGACAAAATCTGATTTTGAGTGCAACCAGCAGTCTCCAAGTGTGTGCTTACTTGGGAATGACAGCCCCGCGGCGAGGGTCATGAGCTCACATTAAAACAGACACAATGTGTTGTTTTAACTCACTTGGTTCTATAAAATTCCACCGGCTGCCTGTGCACACGCACAGACACATTCACTGAATATAAACCCCCTATTCTTGAGGCTCTGCCTCTCAGCAGTGGAAAGCCCCTTCAGTGACACATAGATCGCATAACCTCTCTTGACACAAGAGGACAGAACTCCCAATGGAAAGACACAGATTCACACACGCTGATTGCAGGCCAAGGCTCCAGACTGCCATTGTCCTTCAGAGCCATCCAAAGAAAACAATGAAGAGGGTCACGCAAGGCCCCCTGTGGAATGGTAAATAACCAGAGAGAGTGAGACCAAGAGTCAGAGAGGAAGAGACAGAGGAAGTGAGAGAAAGAGATTGAGACTAATCCACTCTGACAGTGTTATATGGAAAACCAAGTGCAAAATATGACCATCTGGGGACAGGTGAATTCCACTAATGTTCAATCATTCAGGAAGAAACTAACACTGCTTGAATGGAAAATATGTCAGTTCCATGATCCGGAAAGGAAAACACATACGTAAAGAAAGAATTCAAATTATCTCACTTTTATAGGGTTAGCTTTTCTATAATACACTTTGAAAATAGAGTACTTTCTCTCAGCTTTTGATTTTCCATCAATATTTCATGCACTATAGTGAAATAACAGGAACATAAATCTCACACAGTGCAGTAAACAGGCTCTCATTTTATGAGTACAATCATACTGTATAGACGAGTGTTCATCAGGTCAAAGCTATGCACAGGCAGAAAAAAAGAGCTAAAGTCCAAACAATATCAAAGGCTTAGATCGTGGCGATGTTAACCATTCATTAGCACTGAGTGACCCTTATTATAAAACCATCTTTGTTGTCATTATTCGTCTGGCATAAAATGCTAGCCCGTTAATTCAGACTCAGGATGCCGACAATAGGCAGTCTACAAAGAGTTTGGAAGGCACAGTCCCCCTCCCGACTGGTCTTTCATATGCTAATGAGAGAACTGTTTGGGGTTTACTGGCCTGGTTGGAAATGATTTAGGGCGACACTGGTGCTCTGAGCCTTTATGTTAAGGTTGGCCATAGGGGCTCATATATCACCCTGATCATTAATCAATTAGCGTCTCCTAGCCACCTGTCGGACACATCGGCACACAAAACATTCCAGCCCTTGGGCAGTTGCTAGACGATGATCATCAGTAGTACCACTACTACCTTCTAGTCCCTCAATATCCAACCCCCTCCCCTTTATGGTAATACCCTGATGGATTACATAATCACACCCAAACACTGTCACCACTATCAAGCGCTTCTCTCCAAGAGAAGCAGATCTGAGAGGAAGCTGCCACAAACCCTTTTTGACCCCCCTCCAAATTCAACTGAACAGCAAGTTTTTTTTAACATGCATTTGCACTCCACTGTCACAAACAGAAAAGACCGGGTAGAGAGGAACTGATGCCGACCTTGAAGAAGAATCAATAAGCTGACGTCTATTCAAAAGTGCTGAATGCACACCAATGCTGTGTCATCCATTGTTTTAAATGCAACTGCCTCCAGTTGGGTATTGATGGTTGTTTGGTATTGATGATCTGACACAACAGCCAAACAAGTGTGGGATGGAAAGGTTCAAACTAACAGGGTATTTGTGAAATTGGCCCTGAAAAGTAATTTTGTTTATGGATGAACTAACTGCTGACTTGCAGTGAGACAACTTAATGCTAAACTGTGAAAACTAATGTACAGTAACCTTCTAACAAACACTGCACTGAGCTTTATTCATATACACCCTGGATCTTGCGGGCTGTTATAGAAAGGGGAGGTGAAAAAAGCTGAGTTAAAATTTTTATGGTCGGTTTTTTCAAAACACCAACTGACTTTGTGATCTCATGGAGTCACTTGAGGCATTGTGTGGTGGGAGTGACTGAAAAAATCCTCAAGGATTTCTGTTAAACAGCTGCCCTCTACTCAACTTCCACAAATTGAGGTTTTTTTTCCTGGAGATTTGTATGTAAATTTCAACTCTTATGCAAAGGCCCTCACTGCAACTAGACAATCCATTTTCACAGCCTTGCTTCCCCTGACAATAGAGAATTCCCACCACCCTCCTATCCAAACCCCCAAAACCCTTCACATTTTTCACCCCTTTTTTTGTTATTTGGAACTAATTCTTAAAAGCAGCTGAAGAAATAAGTGGCACTAAAATTAGCACCTAATCCACCAACCCTCAGTGTGAGGACATGGAGAAAGTAGATTTGTCAAGCCTTGATTTAGCAGTATTCTTTCATTATAAAAGTAGCACTCTTCACGCAGCTTAGCAGGACGAAATGGCTCAATCAGTCTCGTGTCGCAAGTTTAAGCACAAAGGGGGAAGAGGATGGAGAAATGGCCTATCTGTGAACCCAGAAGCCCTGGGATCATAATGGTGCCATTATTATGCTGCATCCATTGTTATTCCTACCTGCGCTGCACTCTTCAGCTTATGAGGGTTACCCTTTGAAAATGACATTCGCCATCCACTTCTAAAGCCCCCAAACACAGGAACTGTTTCAGGAGGATTGTAGAAAATCTGGGCCACTATGTAGGATGTGTAAAGCGAGTAACACTGAGCTGGTCATTGGAGACAGAGTTTTCTCTTTTCTTTTTTAAAATCCAACCAGCTCAGGCAAGGAGCCAGCTACCAACATTTTCAAGTGGATATTCAAAAGAACAAAAGCTCCTCTGCAATTCTGTACACTGCCAGTGGGAAAAAATTATGTGTGTGTGTGTGTGTGTGTGTGCGTACCCATAAGCCCATTGTCCTTAATATTTCAACTAAATTGATTTCAGAAGATTATTTCAATGATAATCTCACACTTTCTTCAATTTGCTTATCTCTTCAGCTAGGTTCCCAAAAATGGCTGGGATTTCGATGTGTGCAGGTCAAACCTAAGGCTGAGAACACAGGGAGTGGAGCCTATCTGTTCAGGCTTACAGTATCTAATCATAAATGCACTTCACAGGCCACAGGTCGAAAAATAGATATTTTTGGATAGATAAATCTGGAGGAGGAAACATCTCACAATTGACTGCAAACAAGTAAAGAGAATAGTTGTGTTGCCCGTTATCTGTATGGCAGTCAAGCAGTGCTGGAGAGAAAAATGTTGCCTGAGCAGATAAAGGCTATCCACAGGGTTCAGAGGCAGCCAGAAGACAGCAGGAAGCAGGAGGATGATGGGTGACAGGGCAAA
The DNA here is from genome assembly GCA_015106775.1 of Etroplus canarensis. NCBI lineage: Eukaryota > Metazoa > Chordata > Actinopteri > Cichliformes > Cichlidae > Etroplus > Etroplus canarensis. The sequence goes on from VUQH01013787.1 coordinate 24,670, forward strand.
GGTTTGACCTCAAGAGGTCAATAGGTGATCAGTAACATTTATCATACTTACACAAGCTGCTAAATGAGAAACCAGGCAGCTTCTCTTCTTCACATTTCAATGTCCAAGTCCAATGCAGCTCACTACTGGCAACCAGATGCCCTCTGTTTATGACAGAGACAAATACTGGAATCCCTAAGTGGAAAAACATGCCATGCTGGCACACAGTAGCGGCAGTGAAACATTACATCACTTTGACGATTTAATGAGCACAGCCTGGATCAGATCAGAACTTTAAATACCTGCCAATGCTAATATAAAAGCTTGTATTTCACGCTTCATGAGAGAAGCTAAAAAACAAGCTTCATTTGATAGGACAACAATGGTTGGAGGATGAAGGGGTTGTGGTTGAGGGGGAAGCAATGAACGCTGTCTACAGCCCTGAACACATGGAGCCACAACTCAGCCACACTGACATTCACATGAACAAAATGACAAAGAAATAATTGAGTGTGGGACCAGATTTGGCATAGACCTATCAGAAAACACCCCACCCTCAGGGGACTGTCCGACAGTGGCTCTCTGAAGGATCACAGCAGCTCGGTATTGTTTTGGTGCTCCGGACAAGTGGACAACAGTTCTAGTGGGTACCTTGGGCCAGAGGCCAACAGAGAATGAAAACACCATTGTGCAGATGGACAATTAGGACACACTCACGCAACAGACATCCATCAAGTGAAGATGACACTTAATTTCTGAAATAAAACAAACATAGCCTTCTTGTTGGCCATTTCATAACTTGTGCATGGGCAGAAACTCTACAATGAGTCTACTGGAAGTAAAATGCACAAAGAAAATACAAATTAGTGATGGTATCCCATTTTCATATCCCGTGCCTCCAACGCACAGCAAACAGTTTTCAGCTGCTAATGCAAACTCCTAGTTACAGCAACACTTTCTCCAAATTTATCATAGCACTGATGCATGAGTGCAAATGAAGTAAAGAGCTATTTTCAGGCACTTGTACAAGAGGTTTCTATAAGTGTGGGTAGTGCTCTCCTCTATTTTCAAGGAGCAGGGTCTGTGTGTGCTACAGGCAGTGACAGCTGCCTCCCCTTACACACAGTTAGATTTTTTAGTTAATCAAGCAACTCACAAAGGCACACAAAAGCCTTGTAGTTGTAATTGTTCATTTAGTTAATGTGACTGGATGCAGTTCAGGCTAGGGCACTGCTGAAAATGATACCTAAATGTTACAAGATTCAACCAATTAAGATTGCTGTTATGAATTTAATAGAAAACTAATCAGGGTGCTCACATGTTCAGGGGCCCTGAGATTAATGGAAATGAATGCATGTCTATAAGGGGGATACCAAACCCAATAGAATACTTCTTATCATTAAATATGATTTTTCGTGTAAAGAGGAATTCCAGGTTCCTCTCAAAAAAAAGACAACACATTGTTGTATTTTTTCAACCAGTTTCACTTCAAAGGCCCATTCTGGGTCAAGAAAAAACCCAAATTAAAAAGTTATGGCATGAAACAATTTTTCACTTTTTCTACAACCTGCAAGAGTGCATACCTGTTTTCATTTTGTCACTAAATGAGCAGATGACCTCCAAAGAAAAGAAAACTTGTATTGACATTCTATCATCCCCACTGTAGTTTAGCTGTTTCTTTACCTTGATTAATCAGCATGACCGATTAAATAGCCAAACAAAGTAATTCACCTCAGGCAATGCAGTAACAATAAGGAAAAAGGCTAAGTCAAGAAAGTCAGCAGTCTTTTAACATGTGCAAAGGTGTGACAACAGGCAGAGCTCCAAGAGTTCTGCAAGTAGTTTTCTCTTCATTTTTCACATACCTACTTCCATCACTGTTCACTGCTGATCTTTAACAGCCACTTCTGTGCTGTCAGTGATGGTCTGAAAGTGAATGTTTTAAGGAAAAGAGCCAGAAGGAGAGCACAAACTCAGTGTCTGAATTGCTTTCTGTGTAAATGGGACACAGCTATTAAGTGAGCTTTATGTAAATACCACATGTTTGAATGTATTTGTGTATGACTTCCACATGAAAAGACAACTTCAATATCTCTTTCTATGAGGTTGAACAAAGCAATCTTTGAGTCAAGTCTATCTCATGCTTCCAGTCCTTGAGTGTGGCAAGACTCATTTTGTTGACATTTGAAGTTAGTGTTATCTGCAGGGCCTTAGGATCCTTCTTTATGTATTAACAATAACATCCTGTTGTGCTTGAACTTGCCCCCACTCTTTTGGATTTTACATAATGTACACAAAGAACAAATATCAATAAACAGACCCATTATTATTAAAGGGGTGTTTATTAGATTAAGAGAAAAAAAACTCAGTATAGGACTAAAAGGGCTTTCAAGGAGAACAGACAAGTGTAGCCTTATCCATGCATAATAAAACCCACAGATTTTGGTTTTACCAAGATTAAACCACTTTAACTGTGTCCCAGGTTGATCTGTGGGTTGAAGACTGAGGCCATAAAGGCTTTTTTAATATTAGGTATTTTTCACACATCATTGCCAAATAAACTGAGTTTTGATTAACAGCTTCCAAGTCATAGTATTAATAAAAGCCCCCTTTTGTGTATTGATTAGAGTTACTGCCTCCTAGGTGTGTGTCTTCGGTAACCAAGTCAAGCTGCAGTTTGCACTCATCTGTCCTTCTACTGTTATGGCACTGAATAATGGTCAGAAAAAGGTTTTTATAAAAAGTTTATTAGACCTTGGAACTTTGGATATAAAGTATCAGTACCTTCTTTTATTCTATTAAACATAGACATGTGATTTACACTTTACAGTTAGCATAAGAAATTTAGAGTTACGAAAAATATTTAAGGTCACAGTGACATTGACCTTTGACCACCAAACAATAATTGTTTTTCTTTAGAGTAAGTAGATGTTTAAAGCAGATGCAATGAAACTTCCTCAAGAAGCTTCTAATATACTGCAATGACCTTGACTATTAATGGCCAAAATCTAATCAATGCATTTTTGAATCCAAGTGGAGTTTTGTGCCAAATTTAGAGAAATTTTCTGAAGGTGTTCCGCGCTCAAGAACAGGATGGACAGACAGTCACCTAACAGCATCACAATAATGTAACTTTGCTTCCAAGTCGAAAACACAGTTGGCTAAAAACTACACTTAAAGCTCAGTATCTTTTGTGCTCTGGATGAATGAAAACATGTCTACATCCTGTCCAGGCCTTCCTGCTACAAGAAACATGCATACTTTGCTGTGCTGTTCCAATATAAAACGCAGGCAACAAACAATACATTCTGGGGCCAAACACACATGGCTGGATACAACAAAAAAGGCAATGTGTGAACTAGCAGTTGGCAAAAAAATTGAGTAGGCCGTGACTGACTAAGAGTGGTTGATGCTTACAAATGTGAGGTTCTGCAGATATCACCCTGGAACATGAAGTGGAGTGGTGCAGAGAGGCCTGCTGGAGCACAGTCAACACACTTTATACACGCAGGGCCTGGAAACAACACACTTGGGGCTTCCACCTTCATTTAGATGAAAATGGACCTCCTCGAGAGGAAATAAAGCCATTTTTAACTCCCCCTCCTGCTTCGAGTCGGCCTCCCATAATATGCCCAGTCAATGGACTGTGGGTCTATTCAACTGCAGGCAGCCCACAGCACAGCCATAAATAATGTAGGGCAGCTCACATGAAACCCTAATCACCATTGTGCTGTCACCCAACAGAGAAGATTGCTTGTTTAATTTACTGCACCGCATCTGTCTCAGTTCTGCCCAATTTAGTTTCACAGTTTCAATGGGCAAGTGCTCCAAGTATTTATCAATATGCTTTTCACCCAATGCCATGAATCAATAAAAAAATGCAATGTTCATGTATCTAAGTCTGTATGATTGCGCGCGCGTGTGTGTACGTCTGTGTGTTTCCACATTTTTTTGGGGGTGTGATGATGTGTATTTTTGCCATGAACAACAAACAAGAAAGCTGCATCTTGTGAAACAACAAAGGCTGGCTGAGAAGAAGCCATCAGCACTCAATAACCAGAGCTCATTACTGGCAATATACAACATACTTCATTACATTACTATTCCATTAGCATGCTTCCATTTGCATATTTCAGTCACCTCTTTACAGAGGCTGTTGATCATAAATGGCAGCCATATGCTGTGCGGTGCGCCATATTACAGAATTATTACTGCGACAGAAAAAGCCAAGAAAAATGGAAATTATGTTGACATGAAATGAAGTACAAAACCAATCAAAGGATCTCCCATTAACGATAGTGTCTTGCAGTCTCATTGGCTGAAACTGTATCATTTACAGTCACAGGTTATGCCGCCTCAGTGAAAAATATATGCAGGCTGACAGTCTAGTTTGACAGACTGGGTGCATTTCTGAGATACCTTCCTCAGGTGTATTGCACAAGAAGTTTATGTCTAAACCACCAACATAAGCATTTCTTTAGTATTCATAGAAACAAGACATGAAAGATTAATTGGTACAGTATAAATTTCTCCAATGGGATTAATAAAGGATACTGATTCTAAAGCTACACCAAAATACATGCAATTATTTTTAAAACATTTCTTGCTGCGCCGTTTTTAAATATTTTTGGTTTTGCGTCAACTCCTCCTGCTGCAAACACAGAAATCCAACAGGCTCTCTACTGCAACGTTCCAGCACAAAGATGATTTGGGGTGATGGCTCTTCATTGGGGCTGGCTGCACTGAGATGACAGACCATGGAGACAGAATAAGTAGCATCGGCTCACTCGCTTCACAGACTTGGCGGGCACAAGCCAAGACAGCAGAGCAGTACGATAACGATGCTATGTGCAGAGCCACTTACAAGGAGCTGGCTGTTCATGCTAGCAGCAGCGAGAGTGGTATCATCTTGTTCAGGACCATTATCTCTCTACTGTGCTGTTCTCTTCACACTGATAAATGTGGCCTATGGCAACTTGAGCTAATGTGCAAGCAGCTGCATCCACAGCATCTGGGTAATACTCTGTCAATGGCCACATACACCCACACATGAGGCATAATAGAGAGAATTTTTTTCCACTGAAATCAGTATAAAGATGTTTTGGTTTGTGCAGTGGTTTGAAAGTGGCCAATACACACACAAAAGACTCAAATGTTAAGTTCCCTATAGCTGACTGGGAAGGACACTCGAGCTGTCAATCATCTCACTTAGGAAGATTATATTTTTATGAGGAGCAAGCCAGCCGAAAAATATCCTCCAAGTAGGAACTAAACAGGACACGAGTGTAACAAACCAAGATGTAACCCTGTATTTCAGGAAAGTGAGATAAAGACTGTGCATTTTCTCTGGTCATCTGTTTGGTAATATTTAATCATCAAATATTTTAAAATTACACCACTGTCAGCAAAGTGGACATGAAAATTGAAGGTTTTGTTATTCTGAATAACCAATCAAACAGCACCGTGATGTTATGACTGACTGCACACACAGACTTGGTGCAGAGAAATACTGGTATTATCAAGAAGCACTTAAAGACAGATTGGCTGGTCAGACATCTGTGTAAGTGACACTGGCTATCTAGCTAGCTGTCTGACTCATGGCAGGAGAAGGTTAACTTGGCAGCTCAGCTGTACCGCACAGCTCTAAAAGGAATATTAACAGCATGTCCCTCAGTGCAGACTGAGAGAGAGAGCAAGTAACAGGAAAAAGGAAGATGGACAGAAAAAGGAGAAATGGGGAAAAGGCAAGGAGCAAAGGGGTGGGTGCGCAAATCCAATTTCCAGTGACGGTGCGCACAGGATCACTGTTTCACTAAAAGAACATATCATCTGTCAAAGTTAATGGCAGTGTCCTCGGGAAAATGAAGGAAAATAGAATGAAGACCGTTCATTAAGAAGGTGGGGGAAGGGGGTGTGTCAAAGCCATCAGTCTGCTCCACTGTCTCCGCGGGAAAATAAATATATACCCAAGCTATTACTTGTGCGTTTAGAAGGTAGCAGTGCAATAGCAATCAGGAGCTGGTTCTCATGCGACAGAGGTGGTAATGGTGCTGATGGCCAAGCAGGAGTCTGTGGGCTCAAACACAGAGCTGGGCATGAAGAGGTCGTCCTGGCTGCCTGGTAGGATGGCTGGCAGACTAGCTAACAGGCCCAGCCAGCCTGTCCCTCACTCAGAACTGTGGATGTACTCAGTGGAAGCAATTGATACCATTGTTTTATGGAGAGGAGGGTGGAGGGGGATTAAGGAGCAACAATAGGTCTCTTTCACTGGAAATGTCAGCCATCACACCGGGGGACTGTCCGACTGGGCAGAGACACTTTTGTAAAAAGCCAAGGTACAAAATGAGTGTGGAAAATAGTATGAAATTCTGTGACAAGTCCAATGAAACACTGTGACATGGGCCAGAACATCCATATGCCAACTGTTAGAAATGCAATCTCAAACACGCAAAATAAGCAGTGGGAAACTTTACAACAAAGATCTGTCAGGCTATCTCAAAGAGAAATACTAGAATTTCAGTGTATTATTATTTTATGTGATCCTGGGGGGGAAAAAATCCGCACTACAACTCTGCAGTTAAACATCAATGATTTCAAGGTCTATCCAAACAATGTGCGGCTTGAAACAGATTCTAAATCAATAACCTGGATAATAGGTTATATGGGTCTTTAGCTCAGCCTCATTAGGAAAAAAGGAGAAACACGTGGCCTGATTCTTCAGGCAAATTAACATAGCGAGGAACCTAAAATAACAACCGATGATCCATTCTGGGACATTTTATTAAGAGACTTCACAACAGAGAGAGTGCTTTGATAACCCAGCTGGCCTTGGACCTCTTTGAAAATGTCGCTCTGAAGGTTTGAGGTGAATATAAAGAACAAATGGAAGCGAGCTACCCTGCCGCTTTAAGACTGAGATGAAACCAAGTTATTCTACCACTCTGACCTAATTGCTCTCTCGCTCTCTTAACATGAACACTGGGAGCTGTGCACTCTGACACATAAAGATTATTTAATACCATCAAAGCCATAAAAAGAAGGAATAGCATAAAAGGGAGGGGGAGTCAACCTTCACGTGACTGGCAGCGCCAGGCAGGCCAGTTTGGTATGTGGAAAGCAGCAGAAACAGAATCAGTATGCGAAAGCAGGCCTGTCTAACTGCCGCCGGCCAACATGAGTGGAGCTCCCACATCACAACATCACAGCAGCTCCACTCCCCCTCCAAAAAAAAAATCCCACTCGGCTTCAGCTACACTCTCCTCCCACCCTTCTTCTCTCCTGCTTTTCCCACACTCGCCCCTGTCCCTAAGGCAATGACTACGTCATTGGGCACCACAGAAAAACCACTGTAATATCCAAATTTTTTCTACTTATTCTGACAGACCATGGGCCTGTTTCATTTGGGTCAAGGCTGGTTTTATTAGTGTAAAGCTACTCTGCGTGGTTCCACTGAATTCTATTTCTTGTGAAGTAACCGTTTCTCTGGTGGGATGTTTTTGCTTACTATTCTAGCACTAGTAATAAGCCAACACCTGTGCACATCAAAACAAATTCTAAAAAAACACAATTTCCCCATCAGTTTTCCTATTTACAGTGAGTCAAACTCTAATTTTGCCGTGTGGTTTTCAAAACCAGAACAACTAGGAATCAAAAACTGACAGGATGTGGGTGGGACTGGGCAGAGGTGTTTACCATAGAGAAAGCACTGGGTGACATCTCTAGGGCCACTGAAGGGAGCTTGTCTCATCTGTCAGGACCTGATGAGTTTGTACTGTACAGTCACAGCCTTGTGAGTCAGCCTGGCTTGTCATCAACAACGTAGCGGGCTGCTGTGGTGAGACTGTGTGAAGATCACTACAACCAAACCACCTGACAGACTGAGGACTGAGCCAAATTTAACCAAGAGTATATCTCTAAAGTCTTATCTTGAAATTTTCCTGCTCACTTCTGATACTAAAATCTACTAAACTGATAGTGCTGTAGTGATTACAGCCATCTTTATATCTAACAGTTCGGATTATAGCTATATAACACTGCTCCACAGAGAAGTAAAAGACTACATAATTTGGAGAAAAGCATAAAATGTGCAGAAGTCCTTCAAATAATTTCATCCACCAGAACAATCCAGACAATATTTAATATAGGAACTCACCGCTTCTCATCTGGTGAATTCACCAGTTCCATGTGCAATTAGAAAAACTGTCATCACATGCAACAAAACTCACACTGCTAGAAGCTACTGACTCACTACTACCATGCAAAACCCCAAAAAATCCCTTTCTAGTGTCTTTCACACTTGACTCTACAAACTACAGGGGAAACAGAGGGACATGAGGGGGTGTGAGGGAAGTGAGGTGGCAAAGTGAGTGTGCCACTGTCTCCACTGTGATGATGATACATTTAGGGCACACGAGGTCTTTAACTGGCACTGTTCACATGAGAAGAGAACTTGCTTTCCGCTGATGCTTGTCTCAGAAGGGTTGACTGCATCACAGAAAACCCACTCTTGTTGCATTATTACAAACAAGTACAATAATGTGAAGTCTGACTTTTAGAAAAACGTAATCTCCACAGTCGTCAGATTTGAATAAACTGCTTTACTTGCACTCTATAAGACGTTTACATGAAAACATGTGACTGCCATCAACAGAGTCTGGAGGAAATAATTTCTCTCTAAAGCAGAGTGAGCGCCAAAATTGTGTCATTCATATAACGTCACAGCTTATCAGGAGCTATATTTTTAGAAAACAATGATGAACACGCATGACATGGGATCAGGTATCACAAGACGGCTAGACAGCAAAGAAAAGCATTTACACCAGGGTTGTTAAAGGTTATTATCAAAATTGTTCATCACGTGTGACGGCTTACTGGGCAGGAAAGAATCTTGTTTTCAGCCCAAGCCTTGCGAAATTATGGTGAGGGCACAACATTTAACTGTGAATCACACCAAGAGGGGAGGTGAGAGGGTGGGAAAACCCTCAGAAACACCACATTTCCCCGTGAGTGACTCTTCCCCTAATGCATCTTGCTCTGAATGTCACAGGTTGTCAAAGGAAAGGTCGGGTATCTTTTTCCTCCTGTGCCACCCTCCACCTCCCCAAAACAATGGGTCTGCACTGCCAGGCAGCCAGCAAGCAATGAAGAGAAGCCTCAGATAATCTGCACAACCATACATCCTACTGTGCCAATTAATACACTGTGCAGACATAAGGGTTAATTCAAACGCACAAGGAATCATCTCTACAAAGCAGGGCTTTAAACAGAGGGTACTGAGCACTGTAATCTGTGGGTTTTAAGACAACATTTTACAAGATAACACTGCAGGTTTCTGACGCTGCAGGGTATACTTAAAGAGTCCTGACATTTAATTTAAGGAGATGCAGATGCCTCAAATCGCCTCATTATCTTGACGGGATAATCGAGAGTGTTAACAAATTGGGGGAGATATCTGTCAGTTTGCCAATATGCCCTGAGGCTGCAATGTTTGTAACAGAAGAAAGCACACTGGTTTGTCCCAGGTCATCAAGTTTCCAGCTCCAGATGGGAGCACCTTAAAGGAATGCAGGCGGATTCCCAACTGTGCACCGGAGCAAAGTTCACCTCAAGCCTGATGTGGCCCACAACACAAACAACACCGGCCGGATTGTGCAAACGCACCATGTGCAAAGGAAACACCATCTCCTCGCATTCCGCTGACCCGACGTTGCCACAACACTAGCTTCTCCCAGAGAGGTTAACACGCACACAGACACACCATGCAGGATTTTACATCCATAAATCCGCACTCTCTCAACAGTCAAACGGGGTGGGTCACCGGGGTGGCTCTGTTCATGAACTCAAGGTAACTGTCAGCGCTTGAACGCGTCCCAGCGTCTTTGCAGTCTACAGAGAAGCACAGGAGCGTTAGCTTTGCATGCTAACTGACCTAAGACACGTCGTGCTCACACGATAGAATGTTTCTCTTCTCTTTATAATATATATATATGTATATATTTTGACAGTGCAAACGGATGCTAAAGTGGCCGCGAACTGCCGACCTGACCGGGAGTTTCGTGCTCCGGTTTATTCAGCAGGTTCGTAACAATGAGCAGCGTTAACGTGCACCGGGTGTGACAGGCTTTTAAGGACCGCGAACGACGTGCACTTCAAAACGGTCCAGGTGGAAAGGAGACGGGCCGTTACTGCACCCCGCCGACCCTCCCGAGGAGACCCGACACACGCTGTCGAACGTTGACAAGCCGTCAACGACAAGTGCAACGGTGTATGGTAATACCTGGGACCTGTTGACTCCTCCTCCTCCTGCTCGCCGCGGACTGCTGGTGGAAGTTGAGTCGCGCAGCTGTGCTTTCTACGCGGCTTTTTAAAAAGTTTCTTTTCCTGCCGACTCTCGAATCTCCTCCAAAGCGGCGGCCAGGACGAGTGCCGAGCGAGTGACCTCCGGGCAAGCCGTGGGTAAGGGTCGGCGAGTGGCGCTCAGAGAGCAGGCAAGTTTGAAACGGCTTTCGCAGAGGCAACCATTGCAGTCACGTTCCTCTGGCTGCGAAATCCAGCGCCAGCTCTGACCCCGCCCCCCTTCTCTTCGCGGGGGCCTGTCCTCAGAAAGTGGATGTCCTTCTCTCCAGATGTGCTGCAGAAATCAAGTGAGGCAGCAAGAAGGAGCGCTCGCTTTGTTTAGTTGCATTTTTAATGTGTTTCCCGAAGCTTATGCACGCTTCACTGGAATACACAGCATCTTCCTGCTTTCAGTGTGGCAGCGGAATCCACAATTTCATCCACGGTTGCAAAGGAAGGAAAGAAAAATCACCTTTGATATGGGGTCATAGTAGTGAATGTGTTATTATGTAATTAGTCGTGCCTTTAAAGCAAGCACAAATTTGCAGCACGCAATGCAGTGAAAGGAAAACACATAAATTAAGCACAAGCCTCAAAATGTGTGTTTTTGTGGCAAAACATTTTTATTTTTGCATTATGTCCAACCATCCTTTTTCTTCCATTCATCCGGTTGAGCCTGCCCCGGCTGTCACAGGGCAAAAGGCCAGGTATACCCTGGACTGGTCACCAGGTCATCGTAGAGCCAACACAGAGAGATAGAAAACAATTCATGCTCCCATTCACACCTGTGGTGAATTTAGGATCGCCCCTGTCCCTTAACCTAACCACTCTGCATGTCTTTGGACTGTGGGAGGAAGTCAGAGTGCCCAGAGAGAACCCACACAAGCACAGATGCAAACTGGCTAGCTGATGGATTTAAACTGTACCCTCTTGCTGTGAGGCAACAGTGCTGCCACCCATCTGCTATAATTCAGGTTTAAGTAAATCATATCAGTGCAATATGCTTAATAGTCACTTTACCTGGTATTTATTTGTTTTTAACAAATACCTCTTGTCCATACACTGTATATACCTTGAATATACATAGTACTTATATTCATATATATCATGATAACATATTGTTTAGTTTTGTAGCTTTATAGTTTTTATTCCACTTTGCTGCACTTACACTTTGCTGTTGCAAGAATGCAATTTCCCCATTGTGGGACAAAGAAAGGTTTTCTTATTCTTGTTCTTATTAAACAGACTGTCACTATGGTTGCTGCAAACACATTAAAGCCCAAAAGCATGTGTGTGTGTTTCAGAATTGGTGTAAAGAAGATATGACCAAGGTTGCGTTGATAAAAGGTTAACCTTGCATTATGTCCAAATGTATTCCACAAATGAACCCTGACAAGGCACACCTGTGAAGTGAAAACCGTTTCAGGTGACTACCTCATGAAGCTTGTCGAGAGAATGCCAAGAGTTTATTGTTGTTTTTTTTTTAAATTTATTATTTTTATTTATTTTTTGGGTGGTTTTTTTTTAATTTATTTCTATTTTTATTTTTTTATTTTTTTATGAGGCAAGGGTATGCAGTTTGTGTGTGTAGTGGGTATATGTATGTATGTGTATATGTTATGCGTTTGTGAAAAAAATTTGAAAAAGACAATAAA
>VUQH01013788.1:19416-29700 GCA_015106775.1 Etroplus canarensis
CCCCAGCCCAGCCCGACAGAGAGGAGAGAGAGAAAAGCAAGGGAAGAGAAAAGAGAGAGAGACGGGTGGGTCCGCACCGGAGAGGACAGGGGGGACCATGACAGCCCTACCCATTGCAGGAATACATTAGACTGTCTGTGTGTGCCTCTACCTCTATCTATCATACATTTTTTTTAACCATTTAATTAGACTTTATTTAGAGAGCCATTCCTAGATCTGACTCAGTGCCCCTGTAAGAATGAAGGGTGCCTTTTGGGTATCTTTTGCATGTGTAAAGATTACTATATCATCTTCCTACATTTGTATATTCATAAGTCAACATACATGTTAGTTTGTCCAATTATCTAAAAATAGGGGCCTATGTATAAAAATGTATAAAAATGTCTGTAATTCCTAAACAGTTAATGGAATACTTTAGTCAAACCCTTTGAATTAAAGCAGGAAATCTGCATATAACTCACATTTTCGTTGCTTGATTTAAAATCCACTGTGAGGGTGTACCAAGGCAAATTTAGAGAAAAATGTATCATTGTCAAAACACTTATGGACGCATCTGTATAAAGAATTAATAGGCCAGTACTTTTCTCATTTGTTGGTACACTTACAAAAACTACAGATAATTAACTAATAAACAAATATAAATGTGGGTGTCAGTGGTTTACACATTCATCTTACATGTCAAAGTTCCTTGGTTCAATTCCAGGTAGGGACACAAGCCCCTTTCACCATGGAGGGTTGTGTCAGGAAGGGTATCCGGTGTAAAACCTCTGCCAACTCAGGCAAGCTCAGCACAACATCATGAATTGAGAAAAAGAAAGCTAAGATAGTACAAGAAGGCTGTTTCCTCTTGACTGACTGCTGGACTTGCAAAGTGAGTCTATCCATATAACAGTAAATATACGTGTATACATATATAATAGAGCAATGTGCTTCTCATTCAAAAGCTGTTGCTGATTCGGTACACATTGTGCTACTGATCACTAACCAGTGAACAAATAGAAATGTTGGTGTGAGTTGGCATACACAGTTCAAGTCACCAGATAGGCTAGATGAGAAGCAGAGCGCAGCCAAGGTTCAAAAAGCTAAAAAAAAAAAAAAAGATGTTGCTTACAGATGTTGCAACACAACAAATGTACCTTCAGCTACTCCCTTGCATTTTCCCTTAAAGGGCACCACAGCAGATTAACCTGCACTGGTAATTTGGCAGAGGTTTAATGCTGAATGCCCTTCCTGACACAACCCTCCATGGTGAGAGGTGATTGTGTCCCCACCTGGAATTAAAACAGGGACCTTTTGCTTGTAAAGTAAATATGTAAACCACTACATTTCGGGGAAATATACCAGTTATGGTTAAAAATCAAGTCAAACGTAATTTGAGTCCTTAGAAATATTCAGTCTGGTCATGTTTCTGGTTTCTGATGCATACATCTATTTATAAAAACTGAAATGAGAAGATTTACAAAAATGATGAAAAGCCTCCTGTAGTTTCTTACAGTGGGCCACTGTTTGCTGCCAAGAGCATGAAAAGCTATAACAACATTACAGTGCAGATTTTAAGTACAAATTTTGACCTCCTGTACCCTGCACATAACTTGTTGGTTCCAAATGAAGAGGGAAACAGGACAAATGTAGCTTTGTTTGTAATGTAGCTTTGTTTGATTGCTATGAATAAATGTTATTTTTGTATTATGAATGATCTCGTACACTCTGCAAGAATCTTGATCAACTTAGTGGTGCTTTTACTATATCTTCAACTAGAGGTCATAGGTGTTTGCTTTACTGCCTCTTTGCTAAGTGTCTAAATAAACATGGGTTTGCTTTCAGTCCACCAAACACCCACACACTAGCAGATATTCTCTGTGAGCTTTCCAGGGACCACATTTCAACTTTATGTCCTTCTGGACATTGAGCTCTGGACTGTTAGTCAATAATCTAGGAAAACACACACATACTTGTCCCTCCCCTTGGGCACTGAGCTCTTTTCTCCACGGTGAAGTCAGCCAGTGTTCAGTTGAAGTTTGGTCATGTCTGGACTGTTGGGTGTTCGCTTGTTGCTGCTGTGGGGCTGCGCCTGCCTCTGGCAGAGCAGTTCAGTCTCAGGGGCACTGGTCATCTCTGAGAATAATGAAGCTACACAGGTAATGCCGCACCCTGACACTTCTGCCTTCTGATATTAAACTAAAATCACACTGTGTTATAATTTAATTAGCATTTACCTTATTAAGTAGTTATGATTCCTCATGAAAAAATACATCTTTAAAAACAAACTGTCCTGTAGTGGTAGTTAGAAACTTCCCAAGTTGAATTTGTGTGATGCAGTAGTTCCTATGAAGCCAGTATTTTTTTTCCTGTAATATCTTGGTGTTGTGTTGCTCTGCTATCCTGTATTTGTATTTCAGGAAAGAAGTGGGGCTGCCAGATCACTGCAGGTACTTGGCAAACTATTCAGACAGTCCCTGTGTGTTAGTGAAAACATCTCATTAGTTTTTATTATTGTAACGCACTAGTATCACAACAGTTGATAAATTCAAATTATAATGCTGTAGCTCAAAGTCTCAGTTTTGTGCAATTTTAATATTCTTTAAAATGTGAATACAATATCTTTGTCTTTTACAGAAAAGAAGTACAAATGAAGCCTTGGTAAGAAACAACTCAGTTTGTGTCCCTGTTGATGGTAGTGGCAGTGAGAAATATTTGATTTAATGCAACTTCATATATTCACCACTCAAATCCAAAAAGATTAACACAATAGAGAAGAGAAAAATAAAAACACACTAACATTTAAACTTATAAAAACTGTGTAAGCTCAAACGTACAGTTGCTATACAAAAGCAATATATGTGCTCATGCAGGCTGAATGTGTCAGATCATGAGAGATCTATCTGTTTGAATCCAGTGATCCTTGACTTAGCAAATGTGTTAAAGCTGTTTCATTTCTTGACTAACCTCTGGGACCAGCACATAAAGTAATGGATCAATGAACTATTAATAAAATATTGATCAAAAATATTCAGAGTAACTCAACTTTCTGAAAAAGTCATCCATTCCCTCTCAGAAGATGCAGCACCTCATCACAATGCCCCTATGGTCATGAGAAGTTAGAGGGAGAAATATAGATTTTGTTTCCTAACACTTCCATTGAAAGTCCATCAAGAAAAGATGTTTTAATGTCCATTATGAACAGGAGGAATGACTATATCAAAAAAAAAAGATGTTTCAGTGCTCACATACATGCCTGAATGTTGTTTTAAGATTTTGAAAAACTGTGAAACTGCACTTAAAGTACAAAACAAAAGTTTCTGTCTTTCCATATTTTCATCCCAGGTGGAGGTGCACAACGTGACAGTGGACTGCACTGTGATGTCTCGTTATGCCCACACTGTCATGACCTCCATGGCTCACAACAAAGCAAACTCGTCCCAGGAAATCTTTTTTGAAGTGGAGTTGCCTAAGACTGCTTTCATCACAAACTTTAGCATGTCAGTCTGTTTTCTCTCTCTTGATTCTGTCAGAGTCGTGACTGCTTTTATAAGATGACGCTTCATTTCACAGTTGTGCCCCAAAGCTAAATTTTTCGTTATGATATAATTAATTCTCTTCCTTCTTCCATCATGTCATTCTGCACTTTCGTGTCTCACAGGGAAATTGAAGGTCAGATGTATGTTGGAGAGGTGAAAGAGAAAGTGAAAGCTGAGAAACAGTATGAGAAGGCTGTTTCCTCTGGACAGACTGCCGGATTGGTCAAGTGAGTCAATCCACATGAACAGCACACAGACCCAGGTTATGTAGATAATACTTCAGTGGCTGTCAGTTATGTCTGTGTTTTCTTTCAGAGTCTCTGGAAGAAAGATGGAGAAGTTTTCAGTATCTGTCAATATTGCAGCTGAAAGCAATGTCACTTTCATCCTGACATATGAGGAGCTCCTTCAGAGGAAGCTGGGCCAGTATGAGCTTTTGACCCGAGTTAAACCCAAAACAGTGGTTCAGAACTTTCAGGTGAACCCATGTTTGATTAGATCCCACCGTAGGGTGATTTCCTGCTGAGTCTAAATGAGTGTTTTAACTTACAAATGATCTCCTGTCTCTGTGTTTGCCTTTGCTGAAATAGATTGATGTAGTCATTTATGAGCCTCAAGGCCTTTCTTTTGTTGATGCCCAAGCTACCTTTCTAACAAATGACCTGCTCCCCCTGGTGGACAAAACTGTCTCTGAGAAAATGGTACCTTAATACAATTGATAATTGCCTACAAAAAAACTTTCTCAGATTATGGCATTTTCTTGCAGAGTTGAATCTCAAATGGGATCATAATTATTCACTTTTCAGGCAAAAATATCTTTCTCACCAACCATGGATCAGCAGAGGAAGTGTCCAGATTGTGATGGAACAATTATTGATGGAGATTTTATCATTAACTATGATGTTAACCGAGAGAAGAGCCTGGGGGACATACAGGTCAACTTCAAAGCTTCAAGTGCCCATTAAGTCAAATTTTTAAAAAGTATTTATTTTATTATACTGCAATTTTATTTTTATTGTTCTTTTTTTTTAATTCCTTAGATTGTGAATGGATACTTTGTGCACTTTTTTGCTCCTTCGGACCTGCCGAGAGTCCCAAAGAATGTAGTGTTTGTAATTGACATAAGTGTATCAATGGCTGGAAGAAAGATTCAGCAGGTGAGAGGTTGGTCAGACTGTGGATGTAATTGTGATATTTCAGATCTCACAGGTTTCACATATTTTAAGTTCTGACTCTTTGTAGACAAGAGAAGCAATGCGGGCCATACTCAAAGATGTCCATGAAGACGACCACTTTGCCATCATCCTGTTTGATCACAATGTTGATAAATGGAAGGACTCACTTACCAAAGCAACCAAGGAAAACATAGATGAAGCCATGCTTTACGCCGACAGAATAAGAAGCAGAGGAGGTTAATATGTGTATGATGTGTATACATACACACACACACACACACACACACACACACACTCCCGCTCAACAGTTTGGAATCACTTGTTCTTTCTTTCTGGCCATTTTGAGCCTGTAAACAAACAAACAACTGTTGATGCTCAGATATTAAACTAACCTAAAGAATGAATTGCTCCTTTTTTGCTCCCTTATTAGTGCAGTGGTTTTAAACTGCAAAAGCTTTTGTAATGATCAGTTAGCCTTATAAAATGATTACCTTGGATTTGCACCCATACCAAGAGACTGATTCAGAGGTCTGAGAGTTGCTGATAATAGGCCTCAATGCAAAAATGTAGACAATTCTTTAAAATTCATCTGATTAATTATAATTGTGAAATTATATGTGTGTGTGTGTGTAAACATGTGACATGGTACATGCAACATGCTAAATATTTTCTTTAATCTCTGAAAAAAACAGTCTGTACATTTTAAAACTTAGACTGTGTTTTACTTTCAGCTACCAACATCAATGATGCAGTTTTGACAGCTGTAAACATGTTAATCAAAGACAGACAGCTGAACAAGCTCACAGAGAGAAGTGTAGATATGATTATTTTACTGACTGATGGAATGCCAAGTTCTGGTAAGCATACAGTGTACACATATCATAGGACAGACTGAGTTTGAACAATTTACATTATATTTTGCATTTCATTTGTGTCTTCTATGTGTACATCTAAAGGGGAGACCAATACTAGAAGGATCCAGGAGAATGTTCAAAGCGCTGTTGGAGGAAACATGTCTCTGTTTTGTCTTGGATTTGGAAATGATGTGGATTATTCCTTCCTGGATGTGATGAGCAGGCAAAACAAGGGCCTGGCCCGCAGAATCTTTGAAGCTTCAGATGCCATTCTTCAGCTCCAGGTGGGGGTTTTCATACATTGGTACATTTTAGGGTTGAGTTTCTGTTTGGTACGTTTTCATTCAAAGTACAGCAGCTATGCTACATTCCTCTAGAATTATATGGAATCACTATTTAATGATAAAGTTACAATAAAAGCTTGGTCCAAACCTGCATTAAAATAAAAATGTGTGTATGCAATTATTCCAGGGTTTCTATGAAGAAGTGTCCAGCCCTCTGCTTACAGAGGTGGACCTGCGTTATCTTGACAATAGAGTGGACTTGGTGACCACCAGCCATTTCACCCAGTTGTTTAATGGCACAGAGATTGTTGTGGCTGGTCGGGTGGTGGACAACGACATGGACAACTTCCTGGTGGAAGTGTATGGACAAGGGGTGAGGAAAAAGAAATGGCAGAAACATGGAGACAGTGCTGAGGTGATGATAAGGCCTAAGTGCATTTTTTACTCTGCATTTTATATATATTTTCTTCTTCTTTCATCCCCCCCATAGTTTGAAGAAGACTTCAAAGCGCAGGGCGAAGCCAGTGCTGTGGAGTGGGAGTCGCTCTTCCCCGGCATACAGGAGTACGTCTTTGGAGATTTCACTGAACGTTTGTGGGCCTACCTAACTATCCAGCAGTTATTGGAGAAGAGGTCAGTTTGATTCAAGATTCAAGATTTCAAGATTCAAGAGCTATTTATTTGTCATTTCAACCACATACAGCTGACGCAGAACATAGTGAAAAGAAACAGCGTTTCTCCAGGACCTGGTGCAACATATAGACATACAGACATATGACAGGAAGGGTTTTTTTTGTTTGTTTTTTTTAAGCAGTTTAAAATTTAAAAATAAAACTTTGAAAGAAAAAACTAAATAAAACAGATAAATAATAAAGTGCAACGTGTGCAACATGGTGTAGTTGCAGACAATGCAAGAACAGAACCCTTTTCATCTAAACCAGATGAACTGGATGAACATATTGCAAAATATCAAAATAGTGAGTAATTTCACTTAGGCCATTGAGTAACATTGTTATGTTCATTATCAGAGAGCTCATTATATCTCTCAGACACAAGTCAGGAGATATTATGGTTTTGATCTGGTCGCGTTGCTGTGTTTGCCCTTGAGAGTTTGAGACTTTGGTAGGTATAGACCCCCAAAGGAGCAGTAGGTTGCTTTTTAATTTCAGCTCTCTGACCCATGCATGAATGATGTTACATGAAAAATTGGTTCAAATTAATGAAATCATATATGTGTGAGACAAATATCACTTAACTGTCCACTTTTTAGCTCATCCAGCCAAAGGACAGATGATCTAACGCAATATTGAAGTCTCTGTTATCGATCCATTAGTCAGTCTAGCCAGCTACAATTTACAAAAATTGTTACTCCTCTTAGAGCAGTGGTTCTCAATTTTTTTTGGGATGCCCCACTTTAGAAGCCAAAAAAGTTTGCACACCACACAAAAAAAATGCATGTCCCACAACCTAGAATTTTATCAATCACTAACAATAAAAAAGGATCCATACTGAATTTTCCTTAAATAAATCCTTAAAGGTGCACAATAGCATCAGCAAACATTTTCTTGTTTCTTTTGTTATATAAAAACCATATCTATTTATGTTGGTTTCACCTTAGTCACCTGCAGTGGGTTTGTGCCCCACCAGTGAGACCTGCCCCGCAATTTGAGAACTATAGTCCAATTGTGCTGGTTAGATTTAGTGAATTCTCCACCTAATGGGTTTTCACCCAAATTGTGCTCAAGATCAGGATCATAGTAGTGTCTCTGTGGGAATTTTTCTATTTTCCTGAGAATCTCTACCGCTAATATTATTGGGTTGAACTGTAATGTTCAGAAAATGAGTGTTTGTGTGTGCTCCTCTGCCATCTATACATAAATGCTATTGTTAGATTTATTTTTGACATAATAATGTTTCTATACCCATAGTCACTGTTATTGCTCATGATCATGGTGAAAGTGGTCCTATTGATTGACTCCCCCTTTAGAAAGTTGTGGGTGGGATCTTCCTATGGCCATTATGTTAACATCAGTAATACGACCAATGCTATGACATGCTGATGCATTTACATATTTTCATGCTTTTTATGGCCATGGTTGCTACTAACCATGTAGTAATAACACTCTGAACTCAAACACTTCCATTTGATAGTGAATGGGATTAGTTTGTCCTGATATCACTGTCTGTGAGCCTCCTTGACTTCTCAGTGGCTTTTAACTCTCATTAGTCTGTGCAATACAGCCAACCAATGACAACTTATTTTCTTTCTGTACTTCTCACACTACAATAACCTGTGAATTGTGCTGGATTGTGAACTGCATGATCTACTATGTCACTGACGTTTTGGTATACCTACCTTGTAGTGAACAAAGCCCATACTTTAATGCTCTCAGCGTAATGTTCAGTAATTATGAGGGAAAGTCAGACCTCTTCGGCACATCAGCTTGTCTCTTGATTTCCCCTGGATCTGATCGGATTATTTCACAAAGATGCTAGCACTGGTCTGGGACATATTAAGGGTCCTTCGCTGTAATATTCTTTTATAGTTTTGATTGTGGTATTCTGTTCAAGTTATTCATGGTGACAAATATATTTTCCTTCTGGCAGCAAGAGTGGTACACCAGATGAGAAAGTCAATGCCACAGCCAAAGCCCTGGATATGTCCCTGCTGTACAACTTTGTCACCCCTCTCACGTCCATGGTGGTTACCAAGCCTGAAACTGAAGATAGTCCAGACACCCCTCTCATTGCTAACAAGTTAACAGAAGGTAACTGAGGAAACCAAGAGAGATCATATTGATAGATAAATGCCATCAGAGGAAATAAAAAGCATGTGAATGTGACTTGGGGTGATCTGTCCCTTTAAAATGGCTGCAGTCATTCGTAAACCACACTGGCTATTATAGTCACATTTTCAACACTTTATTTCTTTTTAGCCAAGTATACCAGCAGAGGCTGCTGCTCTAGTTTAAAACAGTTCCATCTAACAAGTTGTTCTGTCTGTTTGTTTTCTGACAGAACAAAGACAGAGGGCAGAAAGAATGGGTAAGACAGTCATTTTTACCAGGCATTACAATCACGGTTTATGGGAGAAATTCAATTTGCAGTTTTGGGTCTAACTTAGATTTGATTTTCAAACAGGCTTTCAGGTTGCACATGCAACCGGTTCAGTGAATACGCAGGCTTTCAGGCCAGCACCGACATATTTTGGTAAGTACATTGTGCACAATAATGTCACGGGCAAAATAGGACAGCTTACTAGTGATGTGTTGTTGCAAACGAGCTGGTACAAAGAGCCAGCACTCTGAAGTGAACAATGGGAGCCGGCTTTCAGCCAGAGGCCGTTGTTGTTTTTTTGAAAGTAATATGAGGCAGAATGATATAAAAATCTCCGCGCTGTGAGTGTTAAATATCATGTATATGCTGTGAAACCAATCACATGAGGGAAGACAAGGATCATACCAACAAGCAGGGCAGAGGGGAGGGGTCCATAGAGACACCTAAAAGTGTTGGATGCTGCTGTTTTGCACGTTGCAACATGTAACTTTGTTATTTATTGATTTATCATTATTTTAAATATAAATGGGTAATTTTAGTTCCATTAACAAAGTACATTTGCTTGAGTCCTGTATTTAATGTGCCTTTTTTCAGGACTTTATCTCTGCAAAGTTTGGAGTCAGCTGTTGTTGTTTTATATCTTTTGTTATTAATACAAGAAAGCCCTATTCTTTTGTTAGGGGCGTGTGTTTAAATAAAAACTGCCACAAAGCAACTAAGATATAATGGCAGTGCTGATGAGGGAGGAACCAGGGTACAAATAAAAGATTCTGATTAGGAATTTTTTTGTTTGGGCTCTCAGATGATGAATAGTTTTGGCTTTGGGTAACTTTTAGTCTTGAGGGCATGTTATCAGCATGTTAGGCTGGTCCTATTTCTTAAAATCTATGGGCATGCATAGACTATATGGAAAATTGGACATAGCCACAGTGACGTCAACCACTGTTGAGTGAAGTAGCTTTGAGTGGCGTGTTTTGTCAGTCACCATCTAAGTATTTTTAAAATGAATGGGATGAGCTAGGGGCGTGTCTGAGAAAGAGAAAGGAACAGTCAAAAGCCCTCCTTTAAACTTTAGCCTCCTTTTTTGGCTCTAATGGAGTTGATAATTTACAAAATGAGCTCCATGTTGTTTACAATAAGAGTTGGAACTGGGGACTGAGACCATACACTCATCACGAAAATGATCACTGAGGTCAGGAAGAAAGAGACCCAAGTGCTGTTGTCCTTTTGATTTCTCTAAAAGTCTTCTTCTTCTTCTTCTTCTTCTTTTGGCTGCTCCCATTAGGGGTTGCCACAGCGGATCATCTGCCTCCATCTCACCCTATCCCTTGCATCCTCTTCCCTCACACCAACCCTCTGCATGTCCTCCTTCACTACATCCATGAATCTTCTCTGT
>VUQH01013791.1:4147-20019 GCA_015106775.1 Etroplus canarensis
TTAGAGCTTCTTCTGTGACAGAATCAGGGCAGCTTCGCCGTCACCGCCATCAAAGCCACAGCGAGACGGAGATGGATTAATAAATAAAGTACGACAGAACAAGAAAGGCACCCAGATTACACAGAGACGGTAAAGTCACCCAGGGCCTCTAAAGGAGAAGAAGTTTCCAAACCTGTTTGTTTTGTTGCACTTGCTGAAAGAGTTCCTGTGTATGAGCAACTAGCATTCCAGGAACAGCAGCAGAAGAGGAGGAGGGGAAATGGACTGCCACTGCTAGCTGGCATACTGAAGTTTGAAGAGCAGAAGAAGGCATGTGCTTACGCCCGCGTTCACCCAGCACGCCGCTGTTCATTATTCCACCAATCTGTCAGCTCCCACTGCTGAATCATCATGGCAACACAGGGGAAGGGTGCCAAGGCCTCCTGATGCTTTACAGTAATTTTTCATGTTTCAGTACATGAATGGCTTATTGTTTGTAAAAACGGAAATTTGAACAAGATACATTGATATGCATGAGAAAAGACTTCACTTGTGTAAGAACAAAGCTTTATTCTTTGGAATGATCTACTCATGACACTTTGGATTTAAATTTTTATAATTTGCCCTTTGTCTTCTCCCACACTTATTCTGTTTCCTAAAGCCTGGTCTGCAAATTCATTCATCACACATCATAATTGGTATTTGTTCTCTGGTAGATATTCCAGGCTCTGGTTGTGTAAGATAGTGGTTCCCAAATTGTGGGGCAGGTCCTACTGCGTGGGGTGCTGCAGCACCCCCTGTTGCAAAAGGCAGATATCACAGCACCCCCTGCCAAATGCAAAAAGCAGATAAATAAATAAATGTGTTTTTAAAAAAGAGCACAATGGAAGACCAGCAAGTTAAGGAGCTTCATCCTACCCTTCACAAAGACTGTTGTCGTTTTCCTTGCGATTACTGATATCAGCAGCCTCATTCAAGTGATGATTCTCCAAACCTTGAAAACAAGGTTGTGGTCCACCATGAGGCAAAAGAAACTCTCATGCCTGTCCCTGATGGATGTCCTCACAAACATTTTGAACATTTTGAACATCAGTGTCCCTAATGAGGAAATTTAATGCCTAAACCTTTGAGTGCCAAATTTGGAATACTATAACTGGAGCACCTAGATGACAATAAAGCTTTGGCTCATTATGAGCTGCAGCCAATCAGTTCAACATTATCATTAAGCAGTAATTTCACACTAATACCTTTGCTGAAAAAGAGTATTTGACTATACTGTGTGCTGTGCAAATTGCCCTTTTGGGCCTGTAAAATATTGTGCATATCTGAATAGGTTCTCGTCAGCCGTGTGTAAAGAGGCTTATTGTACTGTATGTTCTTGACTGTTTTGTCTAAATGAACCTCATAGTTGCAAGACTGGAATAGTTTTTTTTTCATAATGAATTTGCTTATCTGTATGTGCACCTGACATGTGCAGCCATGTCATGTCTATACTGTTAAAATATTGTGTGTAATCTGGTATCTTTTTGCTCAGCTATGTGGACTGGTTCACTTTTGGATGTACTTGCCTGCTGTGTGCAGCCGGGTGTGGTACCTGACTTACTTTGATTCATTTTACAGTTATATGTTAGTGTGTTGTTATGTATACAGCACATACCTTATAGTATGTATACACACACACACACACACACACACACACAGAAACTTTAGCACCCCCAACTTCAATTCCCTTCCCGTGGCTCTGATCATTTTTGTTAAAGCTGAGAGTAATTTAACCAGGTACCCACTAAGCATTGTTAAGAATTATCTGACCTTTTATCACATCAAGTTGCTGAATTTCATGGTACCCTAGTCACAATGTTACTGCAAGTCTCTCCTTGTGTGTATGGCTCTTAACTGGTTTACTCTCTGCCCATTGCTCTATTAGTTTTCCTATCCGTCTATGTCATGGTGCCTATCATAACTGCAAGAGAAATTCCCATCTCAGAATTTAAAGGCAACGATTTGTTACTGAGGCCCAACTCCTAAGACCAGAGAAGAATACAGCCTCGAGCTCCAGCACTCTATTTCCCCTGCAGTCAATCACACTGAAGTTCAACCCTATAAAAAATAAATAAATAAAATCACAGAGTGATGATAAGGGATAAGGTTTTTTTCTTTTTTGGTATCAAATATATCCTGCTTGCCTCAAGGGTTTTATCAGATAGTTAGAGGTTTATGAGGCATCACTGTTTATCAGCCTCTATCTGGTGTTTAAGTATAATCTTTATGACACCCGAAAAACAGCTGTGAAATTTGCAGAGTAGCGGTAAGGTCACCCTGCCGATGGGCTGTGGCTAACAGCTGCCGGAGTCGGTCGGCTTCCTTGTGTCTCACCGGGTGCGACCAATTGGGGCCTTAACCCACCCAACTACTTGTGTCACAAAAACTGAACACCTATCACAGTTTATTACTTAAGACACACAAACAAAAATGAGCACATAAAGTGCAAAGTCATCCACTGAAGCACAGGCTTTTCAGAGTTGTTATGGGATGGGATCATAACACTTTATGAAGCCTGTAGCAAATGCACAAACACCTCACTCCCACACTTGATCTTGCTTGACCTAGGAGTGAGGGAGCGGTGAGGGAGCGGTGAGGGAGCGGTGGAATGAAGCTAGCTCTGCTTCCCTTCTAATCTGGTCTGACAGGTCCTGACTCCCAGAGTATGATTAATGTGAGCTGCAGCTGCAGCTGGACGCATTTAATGTCACTGGCAATATCACCCTATTCCAACAGATGAGATCCCAAAAGTCATAAATTCCCATGGCATGTTGTCCATATTCATTAGAAAACAATTTATTGCAGAATTTTGTTGTTATTTTCATATTAGGTGCCACCACATCCATCACTCAGTCAGCCCCTGCGCCCAGGAGTGCCACAGAAAGTCAAAGACTGATAGCCTGTACCCAGCTGCCATGAATCATTCGTCTAGTATTCACTCATTAACCAGGTGCCAGTTTGAATTTGACTTTTCATGGGGCCATTCTAGTTTTCCCCTTAGGAGACAGCAGGAAGGAAACATAAGCATATGGGCTGCGAACATTCATACGAGAGTCGACAGCGTTGGGGTGAGGAGTCTGATCTTGTGTGCCCATTAATAAAGTGAGTGTTTTTGAATGTTGACTGGTCAGAAACAAATTACAATGAAAGGGGGAATATCATTGGTCAAAGAAATTATTAATTCAGTTAAGCAGCACTCAGAACAGCTGTACATGTACAAGGATTTATAAAATTCATCTGGTAGTCTTAAAAAGTCGGCACAAGTATAAAGGAGCAAATCACAAAGTTGAATCCAAGCTGTGAGCAAGCAATTTACTTATATATTGGGGAAAAAAACTTTCATATCATGTCTTCCTCACCTGTGGCTGACCTTGATATGTAATCTTCAAGTCTTTTGTTTGGCAGTTTGCTGTTTCTTACTGTGAAATCCCACTCTGTGATCCCACCTTGATTATATTACACTCACCACCTTGATATGTTTTGAAGAGTGTGAAAAGCTGTTTTTCAATTCTAGCCCTTGACATTTAGTGGTTGACTCGACAGAGCTCGGATGTCAGAGTAAACAAAGGGTTTTCAGGCTCAAATGGATAAAGAAGCACAAAAAACCCAGCTGTATCATTGCTGATGTTTCATTGCGTTGCCCTCAATCTGGCAGTCAGTACACCACATGCAAAAACTGCAGAACCCCCACTACCTTGAGCCAGCTCAGCCATAAAATATTTTGTCATTCACTGCACGTTCTACGGTAGCATGCATCTTAATCTGAAGAGACGGTTCCATTTCAGCTCGCTCCCAATAACCTCCCCATTCATTGCTCCCCACATACACCTTCAGCGAAAGAAGGGAAGCTCCCAGAAATAGAAATGAAAGAAGATGATTTCAGCAGCTGAATCACAGATTTAGTGGGAACAACTTGAGAGAATAGAAAAAGGGAGAGAAGAGTAAGGAAAAGGGAAGCAAGTTGAGATGTAGAAAAAAGGAAATGAGGAGATGTGCAGAGAGAAAAAGAGCAACTGTGTTTGGCTCTGTGGTGTATTACCTTCCTAAGGTGGGACTATTAGAAAGGAATCTCATTGCTGTCACTGTCTGTCTAGTTAGAAAAAAGAGGAAGCAGCCTTTCAATATTTGCAGAAAGGCGAGCACAATGTTGCGTCAAGATGAACAAACTGGTTAAATACTCTACTCCCTCCATATCATCCTGTTCAAAAAGCAATCAGTCTGCTTCCCAGTTTTAGGAGCCCTCAAGGGAGTATCTAGAGTTTGAGAGACAAATGAGGTTCGGATCGGAAATGAAATAGTCTAGAGGAAAGTAATGAGTGGATTCTACCTCCTTGATGAGCTTTATGCTGCTCACAAATTACTAGTAGACCTAATATTGACTACTGATAGACTGTGCAGGACACTTAAAGGTTCTCTGTCTGATCAATTTAAAAAACTGTGGTGCTCATTTTTGTATTACGTTATTATGGAGATCTTTCAGAAATGGTTTGTCATAGAAACCACTTAATTTTAGTATTTAAAAAAAAAAAACTTTTTCAAGTAATGTCAACCAAATGTTATTATTAGATTTTATCTGTCTTGTCGTTTTTGGTAGTTTGATCTATGTAATTTTAAAAATGCAGTTATTTTTAATTGACTTTTCTTTTTCCTATTACTTAAAAGGGGACATATTATGCCCATTTTCAGATCTATATTTTATTCTTGGACTCTATTAGAATTGCTTTGTGTAAATTACAGTTCAAATAATCATTATTTTTTCATACTAGATCTTGGAGCTGCAGCTTTATCTCCCGTTCCCCTCGTTTTTAGAAAAAAAATCTTGCGATTGACTATATGAAGGATTCCCCTCTAATTTAGTCTGAAGGTGTCTGAGTGTTTAGAGCAGTGTGAAGCTCAGCTTTTGCCTCAGGGATTAATTTTACATACACCGACCTCTTTATTTGAAACATTGGCAATATTTATTATGATAATTAACCACTGTAACATTATACAGTCATGTGAAATAAAGTTTATCACAGGACTCTATGCAGTCCTGTGAAAAACCACGTAAATTAGCTTGTTTACTTGGCTAGCTAGCTGACTAGCTTGTAGAACCACCTTTAACAGCAATAATAGGAAGTACTTGAAATTTGTTTGACTTTATTACTATCTCACATTGGTGTGCAGAAATTTTGGCTCACTCTTCTATACAACGCTGCTTGACTTCATTGAGGTTTGTGGGCATTCATTTATGCACAACTCGCTTATGGTCCATCCAATCGGATTGAGGTCTGGACTCTGACTGGGCCATAAAAACACCTTAATTCATTTCTTTAGGTATTTTTAGATTTAATGGTGTGCTTGGAATGATTGTACTTTTGTATGATCAAATTTTAGCCAAACTTTAGCTGCTGGACAGACAACCTCACATTTGACTAGGGGATACTTTGGCACACAGGTCAGTGTCTCTATAGTGTAGCAGTTTACACATTTGTTTGCGCATG
This sequence comes from Etroplus canarensis, assembly GCA_015106775.1. Taxonomy (NCBI): domain Eukaryota; kingdom Metazoa; phylum Chordata; class Actinopteri; order Cichliformes; family Cichlidae; genus Etroplus; species Etroplus canarensis. The sequence continues at coordinate 9,652 of VUQH01013791.1, forward strand.
CAAAAGATTTGTGATTCTAGCCCAGGTGGAGATACAAACCCCTTCCCAATGGAAGTGCTGTTTCAGGAAGGGCATCTGGTATGAAATCTGTCCCATATTGCTTTTTTGGATTTATGCACTGGGAGCAGCCGAAGGTATTTACTTAAAAAGGAGTTTATAGTCAACTCAGTGACTACAGTACAAGGCATCTAGGTCCTCTGGCACCTTGCTAAAATCATCATCCCTCCAACACTGTGCTTGTCAGTTGGGCAGCCATCACCACTTTGGTCTCTTCTGGCCAAAGGACATTGTTCCAGGATTCTTGTGGTTTTTTCAAAGGTAACTCTGCAAACATAAGCTGCGCTGCCACGTTCTCTTTAGAGATAAGAGGCTTTCTCCTGGCAACCATTTCAAAACAAAACGTACTTGTTCATTGTTCTTTAAATTTTACTGTCATGAACTTGAATATGTAACATCCTAACTGAGACCTGTATAGTCTGAGATGTAACTCTTGGGTTTTTGAGTATTTCTCTGAACTCTCATCTTGGGGTGAATTTGCTAGGATGTCCACTCCTGGAAGGACTGCGGCATTGTGTTAATACACGCCTGAATGCTCAAGATCAGCAAACTGGCAAAAAAATCTTCTTTTGTAGAGGCTTGTCACACTTGCTGATGATCATTTAATCAAGTACATAATCAAATTCATATGGAAGCAGTAACAGTGCACTTAATTTTCCACAGGACCATGCAAGCCAGTGAAAACTTTCTTTTCCCCTTTAAGTGGGATTTAGTGTTGGGAATGGTGTAGTCTACTACTTTTGTTTGTTTTACATATATATATATATATATATATATATATCTCAAACTCTTTTCAATTAAGCAACACTATTTTTAAATCATAACTTCTCAGTACTTTTGACTTATGGGAAATAACTATGAGACCTATGTGACATTCTTGACTGAGATCAGGGAGACACCAAAGTTTTTTTTCATGGGTCTGTCTTCCAAAAAATTAGTAGAATGCCACACACTTGACACAGATACTGCCATCAGTCCAGAAACTCACTTCACGTGTTTAATCTAAATTGAAGATAAATAAAACACAGCTCATTGCAGCTATGCTGTAAACATCTGGAACCCAACATAGGACAGGTCAGTGATATCAAAAGGACGTCATTAAAAATTTAGCTGGTACCATCAGCTTTTCTAAAACAAACCCAGGAAGATAAACGAAAAGACTTTGTGTTTGCTTCACTTTTCACACCTGATGGTAGTATCTGCTACAATGTCTGTGATTAGCACCACATTTCAGGACTCAAGTATGGTGACATTTCCTGTACCTGCTCCTTAAACTTATCAATAAAACTATTAAAAGAAATTATACTGTAAGACATGTGATGATACATAAACAGTAGGAATGTCCAATGAGTTTAAATATACTTGAAATTGTTACCTGTGCTGGATCCTGCCAGACTTCTGAGGAAGAAGTCCTCTACTTGACCCTATACAACTGAAGAATCACTTACAATTGCAGTTGAAAGTTTGGTTTGTTTTTCCAGTTTTGAACTATGTTTTCTGTTGTTAAATAGCATGTGATAAATAAGTACTTTTAGCAGTAAGAAGATTGTTGCACATTTAATTTGTTGGCCACTTTTTGCCACCACTCCTTGTTATTTGATCTTTTTGCAGTATTGCTTTGTGTGCAAATTGTGGCTTCTACAGTATAGTGTAAAGGTTGACACATTCATGCCACATGAGAAAGGTCCACGGTTTACAACTGGGAGGAGTAGAGTAGGTTGTCTTCCAATTGGAAGGTTGGTGGTTCGATCCCCGGCTCCTCCAGCCTACATGCCGAAGCATCCTTGAGCAAGACACTGAAGCCCAAATTGCTCCCGGTGCATCCATCAGAGTGTGAATGTTGGCATGATAGTCAAAATGTGCTTAAGGCATAGAATAAAATGCTGTATGAATATGTGCGTGAATGGGTGAATGAGGCTTGCAGTAAAGAGCACTCTGAGTGCTCGGTTAGAACAGAGAAATTCTATATATATACACACCAATCCATTTAGTCCATTTACTAGCCCAGCCTTGAGGGTCACCAATGTACTCTTAGTACATTGCCCTTCCTTACACAACTCTTAGAAGAGTTGTGTCGTGGTTTAAAATTTGTGTCAAATTACATATGCAGATTCATCCCCTGTGGTGACCCCTCGGGGCAAAGGGTGAAGCTGAAAGTATCAAGTTGCCTTACGTCCAAATCATCTTTGTAATCTCTAAGGTTATTGCTTGCTCCGCTGTAGTAGAACCTTGCTCTCTTCCATTTTTTAATCCTCCATTCACCTGTTTGCTCATCATGATTTCTAGTATTTATATATTTCCCCTAGTGAGTGACCACAAGGCTCTCTGAATCCACACTGAATCCATCTTAGCTCATCTAATCCCCTTGAATCCCCTTTAAAGAACCAAACAAACCAGAATAGTGTAATCGCAACCTTCTGATCCAGGATCACCCAACTGATCTCAGATTTTTTAACACGTGGCTCCTCCCCTTCACAATTTTATTAAAACTGAAAAACTTGGACAAGATATTGTTTGAACAAGATATTGTACCTAAGAAAATTAAATGACTATACCTTAAGAAAAAAATGCAAAGTTCCCTATGCTTCATACAAATGCATGTGAATTCAGAGTGTAATGTTAAATCAGGCTAGCTTTTTTTATTGTAAATATCACAAATTTAACCTTGTTACATTTACATCTGCTCAGATTCCTTTTTTCGCCATAGTGAGAAAAGAAACCTTGTGGAAACTGAAGGCCTGTGGAGACCTTTCAATTTCTCTATTGTCTTCTCGAATGAAAATATAAGGGAAGCTAATAAAGAGTGGCCTTGATTTAAATGTCATTCTGCCTTGTTTTTCGTTGCCACGGAAACATTTTAGTCAGACTTTGTTGATGTCATGGCTGGTTGATTGTCTGGAGCTGAGCTAAATAAGACATAGAGGCTGTATTTGAGTGTTGTATTTACGCCACCAGAATAGGTAGCCCCAGCAGGGTTGTTGTTAAAATGAAGGGATGCTGTGTTTGTGTAAGAGTGAAACCTGGAGAAATAATAACAACAGATATTCACCTTTTCCTCACCCATGGGGATGACAGAGCAGTGTAATGTGTGGTTTTTGTCCTGAGGCTGCCTGAAATGTCACCAACACACACTGGTGGTCACCAATGGGGGTTGCAGGAGGGAAGAGGACAGAATGTTAATGGGGAGGTTGGAAAGGGCTCAGTGTCCAACTTCACCTGCTGCACATACATATATGCCCCCAGCCGCATGTGTGCAAACACTGACGCTCAGAACACAGATAGTAACAGCTCAAAGATGACAAGTGACGCACACATGCCCATGCACAAATCCAGATTTTAGCCTAGATTGTATTCTGACCGCTGAGGTTCCAGAAGCTGAGGGCTAGCCGTCACTGAGAGCAACAGAAGCACACAATTCTTCTGAGGGAGCTGACCTTTTTGCAGCATTTCTAACCTTTAGCGGATCACCTGCTACGTCTCCAGGGAATGTTCACTCTCAAGTGTTCACAGTCTCTTGTTAGTCTTCTCAGACAACACACTGTATTGCTTATGCACTAGATACTTGCCTTATGAAGAATACAAAAATCCAATAAGACAGCTCCAGGATCTAAGAACAACTACCACCATCTTTGGCTCAATTCAAGAACCTCAGACAGAATAAATGCTTCAGAAAATTCACATTCTCAATTCTTTCAGCCTGTTAAACCCCACTGTACTCCCTATTGGTCAGTCATTACAAACTAATGCTGTCGGGCCAAGCATTATTCAAACTCACAGAACTATTTCTTTGAAATTCTAATAGAGATCACCAAGTTTGCATAGATGCCAAATACATAATAGAATAGAGAATAACTAAGCTGACCCAAATTCTGTATGAAATCATTTCAGTGTCTCTCTATCTCGCTTTCTCTTTGGAAAGCAACTAGTATGTGTGCCGAAGTGTGTTACTTCAAGTTATTCACATTCCATCAATTAAATATATGTGAGTCTACCTTGTATAAAGTTACCTGACACTGGCTAAAAAATCCAAAAGAATGTTATTAATATATGACACTCTTATATTTACTTAATTAGAAAGGCAGCAAGAAACATAAGCAAGCCTGCATTGCCAGATAAAACACAAAACACTGCTTGAAAAGTCTGAACAAAACTGAGTAGAAATTGTATTTCTATATCACGTGTAGGCTTGATTTTCTCTACAATAAAAAACTGAGTCACACGTTACCCTTACTCGCCTGTCTTTGGACTGTAACAGAAAACCTGAGCACTGAAGAAAACTCACACAGACACAGGGAAAACACGCCAACTCAACACGGAAAGGACCCACTCTGCCCAAAGATTCAAACTCGTCTTTATGTGACAGTGCCATTGCATTACTGTGCTGTCTGAAATAAATACATAAACATGAGAAACCACTTAACAGACAACGTAAATATAGGCATGAGTAAAAACGCTCAAACAAACTCAATTGAGTATATACAAAACACACACACACTTAGCCACATATATTACAAATTGTACAAACACTCGCAGACATAAACACACAGCAATTATTCATAGGCCTGAGAGAATAGGAGGGTTTTAAGTTTGCTTTTGAATGTGGAAAAATGATGGCTCTCAATTGAGCAGGCAGTTTCGTCCAGACAGTAGGACCACAGTAACTAAAAGCACTCTCACCAGACTTGGATCTAATTCAGGGTTCAGCTAAAAGAGTTTTGCCTGAAGACCTGAGAGGTCTGATTGGGTTATAAGCAGTGAGTAAGTCAGAGATGTACCAGGGGCCAAACCACTAAGTGATTTATGGTGTATTAAATCTTGAAGGCAATTCTGTATTGTACCAGGAGCCAGTGAAGCCATTTTAGTACTAGTAATAAGTTCAAATGCCCATGTATATTTAAGAAATAAGTTGCTTTATGTCACCAGATTATGAGGATAATTATAATATTGGCAACTCTCTTCAAGAGTGAAGTAAAAGTAGAAGAATGTAGATTTTTTTTTTTAGCTGTGGCTGCAGTGGTCACAGGATTTTGGATTCTGTTGAACTCTAACTTTGAAATTGAAGGGTACCAAACAAGCAGCCTTTCACTTGCTAACTCAGCAAACACAAAATCCTCATCTCAGTATAAACAGCAAATTTACTATCCACAGAGTCCACCTTACATGGGCCACAGCTGAGCATCTCTTCACATCTAGATGTCTCATTAGAGGATGAACATCTGCTGAACTTGGTTTATGGGCAAAGACTCAGCGACTTTGTTAACACAGCCAAAAAAAATCAAGGTACTGTAACAACACAAGACTTCACAGTAAGCATTTTGATGCTGATTTGTACACTTTTCCTTGGAGATTATAACCACTCACCAAGTGTTTCATACTGCCAAAAAAAAACACTGGTGTTGGAGGAAGATGTGGGGGTTGTGAAAGAGATTTACTATAATAAAAGTAAAATCAATAGGATTTCCAAGCTGTTATTTTAAGGTAAAAAAATAAATTATTTATATACACTATATAGACAAAAGTATTGGGTCACATATCTTAGTTATTAAATTTGGGTGTTTTATTCAACCCCATTACCACAGGTGTATAAAATCAAGCACCTAGCCATGCAGTCTGCTATTACAAATATTGTGAAAAAAATGGGTCATTCCAAAGAGCTCACTGAATTCGAATGTGGTACTGTAATCAGATAAAACCATTGCAGCAAGTCGGTTTGTGATATTTCTTCCCTTCTAGATATTCCACAATCAAGTTTAAGTAGTATTATTGCAAAGTGGAAGCATTTAAGAACCACAGCAACTCAGCCACAAAGCAGCAGACCATGCAAGGTTACAGAACAGGGTCACAGAGTGCTGAGGCACATAGTGTGTAAAAGTTGCAAAAGCTCTGTTGACTCTGTGTGCCTGGAGCTCCATGGCATATGTTTCAATGGCTGAGCAACTGCATGCAAGCTTTACGTCACCAACCAGAATGCCTAGCGTTGGATGGAGAGGTGTGAAGCATGCCACCACTCGATGGAGTGATTAATCACAATTCTCTATCTAGCTGTCTGATGGATGCGTCTGAGTTTGGAGAACATCATCTGCCTGGCTGTACTTTGCCACATGTAAAGTTTGGTGTCATCACTGTACCACAGTGCACAAAGCAAAATCCATAAAGGCATAGAAAACCTTCCCAGAAGAGTGGAAGCTGTTATAGCTGCAAAGAGGGATTTAGAATGGGATATCATCAAAGCACCTGCAGTTGTAATGTGTATGTAGCCTAAATCTATATAGTGAAATATTGTCATAAAGTGTGTGTAGAAGACTGCAAGATGAAAACAAAGGTCATACTGTTGTGGATTATTAGCATTAATTCTACCATGCCTCAGCTGCCTCTTTTTACTAAAACCAACTAAGGGATCATGCTTATGTTTATAATGCATAGACAGAACCTTCGGGTATTTCTAATTCTGCATTTAAAATATAAATGAGGAGGGAAATCATTGATGTTAGTTGTTACGAGAAATCTCATTTTGGACTGAAACTCATCATCCTTTTTATTAGTGGACTCAGAAGGCAGATAAAAAGGAAGAGTTTTAATTGCACCAAGTTACTTTTGAGTGCAGAGAAACCCATAACAGGCGTAGCTTAATCTTTTCTTCACCTTTCTTCACCTTCTGCTTTCTTTTAGCCACAATTTAAACTCATCTCGTCCTTCAGGGAAATCACAGATGATCCACAAATTCACACTAACCAAATCTATTAATTTCAAAATGCAAAATGGGTGCTTTAGAGGCAAAATTACTCACTGAGTGTGTGAAAATGTTTCTAATCATGAGTTCCACTCTGTTTTTACTACTGTAGTTTGTGAGGATGTTAGTGAGCTTGAAAAATCAATAGCATCCCCTGATGAGCCTAACCTTTACTGAGCGTCTCATGACTCAAACTATCCTTTGAACTGGCAAGGTGAATAAAGAGAAACTCATTTTCCAGTGGCTTCACTACATTCCGGCACAATGCATGTGTTCATTATGAGCCCCGCCTTTCTACTTTCTTCCTGAGATAGTGTCAGCCTCATTGCCTGGGCTTTCAGTGCCTTGTTGAGTTCCCTGTGTCCCCCTTGCCATCTTTCACTCACCTCTCTCCATCTCCTTTGCTGTAATAGATGCTGAGACCTATTGATTTTTATCCCAAGTACTTCTCACTGGGTATCTGGCTGTCTCTTTCCCTTATGCTGTGAGCAGGGTTGAGTTTTTTCCCCCTTTATTTTCAGATCAATGAAGGATGATCAATTAGACTGCCTATTGGATTTTAATTTCCAGAATTTTGATTCATGAGGTGCAACTGACATTGAAGCTCCTATCTAGTAAAGGGGCTTTTAAGGTTTTGTTGTCAGGCCTCATATTAGTGCCCCTGCTGAGGTACTTCAAGGACTATTGCTCCCTACTAAATGATAGGACAGTTTGGAAATAACAGACCATTTGTCCCTTAAGCACCTCATAAAAATCCCCTAATGTTGTTTTCTCCCCATTAATCCAAAAGTAGTTTTAAATCACTACAAATTGACACCCTTGAGCAGAGAGATCCTGGTTGCTCTTTAGAAAACGATGCCTCTCCTGCTTTCTTCGCTGCATGTGGTAATGAGAGGAAATTGAGCAAAATGTGTTTTTAATTAAAAACAATAAAGCACCCATATTTCATGCATGAAATGCATTCAGAGAATACCCAAAGATGCAATCAGGAGTGGGCAAGTCAACAAAGTCACAGATAAAGGATGTGAAACAAAAGGAGCAGTGTGCCCAGACATTAGTCAGCCTGTCAAGGGGTGTCCAGATAATAATCAGAGAAGACGCAGATCATGCCAGTGTGTAGTATCTAATTACTTGACAAATTCTGACTCTTGGACCCTGAGAGGCAAAGCGGATGAGCGCAGCACGACTGCAGCCGCCCCACTGCCTGACGCCTTTGGGCTCTGTGTTTGAACAGTGTGATTTTTCTAGTGCACCGCAGCTCAGTGATCATTACTCAGAATGCGAACAGATACTGTAGTCTGGCCAGGGACTATCGACAAGGGTTATTTTTGCATTGCAGTCTGGCTTAAGGGGAAGCATAATGATTATAACATGTATTATTCTAAAAGCTTTTTCTTGTTGTCCTCTGCCCTGTGGATCAACGTGTGTAGTAAAGCTGTCCAATTTTCGTAATTAATGAAAAAAATGTAGTACAATGGTTGATTGCTTCAAATATACCAAAATGTAACAGCTTAAATATTAAGTTTTAATGTATTCTGAAGAATCTCCTTTTTTTACTGTATAAATGTCACCAGCTCGAACATTAAAAATGCCTGATATTTTGGTGTGCCTTGCGCCACCAAAATAGCTTTGATCCATTTGAGTGTGGACATGTAACTTCAGGGGATGTCCTTGGCCATGTGGGAAAGGGATGTTGGCAGTGGGTCCTTTGGGTCCTGTGGGTAGTTGAGTGGGGTCTCAATGGATCAGATGTTTTGGTGCAAACAATCTGGGAGTTTGGAGGCTGTGTTAACACCTTTGGAGCCATTCTAAGCAACTCTTGAGGTGTGGCCAGCTACACTCTGTAACTCCCCTTCTTTTTTTTTTCTCTCTTCCTGTTCTGTTCACCACCAATCAATTGTGGCAGATGGCTGTCCCTTCCTGAGGATGGTTCTATCGAAGGTCTCTTCTCTCCTTCCCACTGTTGCTTGTTCATACGGGAGCATCCAGTTATTGAAGTTTTCGCTTTAATATTTGATCATCTTTACCTCACAATATAAAACATCTTGAGATGGGTGTTTATGTGAATTGGATCAATGTAAATACATTTGAATTGAACTGAATTGCTATGGGAGGCAGTTCCCATGGAGATGGTTTAGGTGGGTGTTAGGTGTCATAGCAACATCCAAAAGAATGCCAAGACCCAGTGTTTCACAGCACACCACTGCACTTTAACAAGATCATCAATAATATTCACTTCATCTGTCAGGAGTTTCAATGTTGAGGCTTATTGGGTATACAGGAGTGCTCAAAACTTAAATATACTGCTGATTTTTTTTTTTTCATATTCAGGTGCATCTTAAGTCCCTGCTGCAAGCATACAATAAAAAATGAAACTTTATTTTTTATTTTACAAACCCAAAAAAATGGAATAATAAAACTGTAATTGTCTACTTGCAGATTCTCAGAACTTCAATAATTCATTGTGGCAACAAGAATTATTAGCTGATGCATACAAACCAGAAGAAACCTATAAAAAGACATTCAAGTTTTTCAACTTGCAATTTCCAGTGTCTCGGATGTCATTAAGAAAGCTCAAGTTAAGGGGAACTTCAGTAAGACAAGTTTCAGAAGAAAACTTTCGCTAAAATTGCATGTCTACTGGGGACTGACTTCAAAGGAGCTGCTGGAAGGTTTAGCTGACACGAGAGGGGTGCTGCACTGTTTGCTGTGCAGTATTGTACAAACGGGTTCTACATGGAAGAAGAAAACCTAATTTACCTCATATCTGACAAACGTCAGATAAATAAAATTAAATATTATAACAATATTTGTGTGACAGGGGCAACAAAAGACTGGAAAAGTAATGTGATGCCAAAAAAAAGACCAACTGGTGATACAGGGCTACTTTTTTCAGTAAGACAAGGAAGATCAACCCTGATTATTCACACCAGTGTTGTTTTGTAAACATCATCCAGGTGCTGAACTGGACCTGCCTGTCCAGACCAATTACCCATTAAAAATTCTGTTACTCTGAAGCAAAACTGAAACAAAGGCCTCAAGCTGTTGCACACTTCAAAGCCTTTATCAAGGGGAGAGCATTTTGTAAATTGCAGACATGTTTATTCTCAGTTCCCAAATATACAGTAATGTTAAAATGAGTTTTTACTGGACCAAGACCTGGGCACCTTGCAGTCAGCGAGTTAACCATGTACACCAAAGTATTCTAGGGGCAAATGTGAAGCCATCTGTCTGACAGCTAAAGCTCGGTTCATGCACACCTTCTTCTCCTTCTTCTTTCGGCTGCTCCCGTTAGGGGTCGCCACAGCGGATCATCTGCCTCCATCTCACCCTATCCCTTGCATCCTCTTCCCTCACACCAACCTTCTGCACGTCCTCCTTCACTACATCCATGAATCTTCTCTGTGGTCTTTCTCTTTTCCTCCTGCCTGGCAGCTCCATCTTTAACATCATTTGTCCAATATATCCACTTTCCCTCCTCTGAACATGTCCAAACCATCTCAGCCTTGCCTCTCTGACTTTGTCTCCAAACTTCTCAACATGAGCTGTCCCTCTGATGTACTCATTTCTAATCCTGTCCA
>VUQH01013796.1:0-17658 GCA_015106775.1 Etroplus canarensis
AAAATGAGAATAGTGTCACAGGGAGGAGTTGTAAAGTTTGACGTCCGCGTGTAGGAATGATTTCTTGTGGAGCATCGTGGTGGGATGAGTCCGCTGCTGAACGTGCTCCTGTGTCTGTCCAGCACGCCACGGAGACGCTGTGAAGGACTGTTCAGAATTGTCCTAAACTTGGACAGGACTAGCTGGTGAACCACACTGTAAAGAGAGCAGTGTTGTCTGCTGGAAAACCAGACATATTTGTGTATCCTGTAGACTTCGGGACGGTTAGGGTTGGGCGATGTGCCTCAAAGTTCCCTTGTGGGATCACCAGTGACTGACGGCATCGCAGCCAGGATGGGCAGGCAGAGGACGTTTATGTGCACACTTTGGGCTAACACTGTCCACCCTCTATAATGTACCGTGCTGGGGTTTAATGTGAGCGAGAGAGAAATGCACTCACCAGGGGTTTATTTGTCACTTTTCAGCTTAAAGAGATGCACACATGATGATAAACGAGGATGAATGATCAAGCTTTATCGTATTTAGTTAACCTAAGCGCACAGATATCTGCTGAATAGCTAAAATAGCATTAGGTCACAACACTGACGGGCTCTTTGCTTTTTCTTACCTTAGAGCTGTAGCTTTACTAACTCGTTCAGTCTGTTTTTTTACTGATGATACGCCCAGTGGGGAAATAACAGGAAATGGTTATCTCTACAGGTGAGGTCACATTAATCTTTACAGCAGTCAGAAATGTCCCCTCTCCATGATCCTGAACTGGGATGAGCAAAAGAAAGTGAAAGGATCTGGTGAATGTACGTTCTTGGATGTTTTCTGTAATCGACCTGGCATCTTCCTGTGCTTATTTTCGTCCGTAGGCCAACATGTCCTTCGCCAGCCTGCCGCGGAGCAAGAAAGTTGCCCTGACGACACTGGGTGTGGTCACGGCCGGTGGGGCGGGGCTTGCGCTGATGCTGCACCAGTCCGTTAAAGCCTCTGAGTTGGAGCTCCACCCGCCTCACTATCCGTGGAGCCACGCTGGACCTCTGTCCTCTCTGGACCATGCCAGGTCGGTAAAAACCGGATGCACACCGGGCAACCGTCTAACGTCCTGTGAACATCCACTGAATGTAAAACCGATGCCCAAGATTCGGTTGCTTGGAAGACTGTTTGTGTGAATATGCAAGTGTTTAATTGTTTGTTATTGTTTTGAGGCTGTAATTAGTCTGAACAGCTATTAATTGTTTCTTTAGTTTAATTGGAGACAACCTATCTACGCTCTCCTTCCTGCAGTTCGTCTATAAAAGGCTACTGGCCCTACACATCAGTTTATTCCAACTCACTCGCCGTACGGATTTAAAGCCTCCGTCATCACACGCCTCACTTGCTGTTTCCTGTTACCTTCTGATCTTCTCGTCAGCCGTCATGTTCTAAACGTGCGCAGGACCACCTGGCACTTTTGCTTAAATCTATTTTTGCTTTCTCTGGTGATCCGTAGAGCCGGGAACTGCCGTCGATCGCCAGTGAGGCCTTACGCAAACTGCAGCCTCCAGCCTAGCTTGTTGCATCGTTATCAATAAGCGTGTCTTTCTCTTTTGGGGTTGGGGGTGCTTGCTTGTGAGTGTAACAATTAGCTCTTTATGACTTTGTTCAGTTTCAGAATTAGAGGGGCACTCGCAGAGCACGAGGCCAAAGCCCTCTTTAACAGTTTAAAGGGATGAAAGGTTGATCCACCAACACGTTAACCTAACATTTAATGAAATTTAGCTGGGTTGTTTGGGGGTTTCTGTTAATGAACTCAGCGCTTGAGCTTAGTCAGGCTTTATCTTCCTTGTGCCCTCTGAACTGTTGATTCAAAACCAGTTTTGGCAGCTTCAGACGCACCTTGCGGTGGCTCTCGGCACCTTTCATACTTGTCTCTCTCTGCCCCTCGCAGTATTCGCCGTGGCTACCAGGTGTATAAGCAGGTGTGTTCAGCTTGCCACAGTATGGAGTACTTGGCTTTCAGAAACCTGGTGGGAGTGTCGCACACCGAGGAGGAGGTGAAAGCCATCGCTGAAGAGGTGAGGCTGCGTGTGGGGAGGTGTGAGCACAGGACTGATCTCGAGTCTGTCTCAGGGTATTGCGTTCAGACGCGTTTTTAAAAACAGTGACTTTTTTTTATTTTTCAAAATAGGTTCTGCCAGTAAAATTTAAAAACGTTGATGCGTTGTGTTTAGATTGAGGTTGTAGATGGTCCTGATGAGAATGGTGAGATGTTCACCCGGCCAGGAAAGCTGTCGGACTACTTCCCAAAGCCCTACCCCAACCCGGAGGCAGCCAGGGCTGCCAACAACGGAGCCCTGCCTCCGGACCTCAGCTACATTGTGAATGCCAGGTAAGGCCTCCGAATGTAAGGAGTTCATTTAAAAGGCATAAAACCACCTGCAGTCTGCGTATCCTTGGTTCACTCGTTCCTCCCCCACTGTTCCTCTCAGACATGGGGGAGAGGACTACGTGTTCAGCCTGCTGACGGGTTACTGCGACCCTCCTGCAGGAGTGACAGTGAGAGAGGGGCTTTACTACAACCCATACTTCCCTGGCCAGGCTATTGGCATGGCCCCACCCATCTACAACGAGATTCTGGAGTACGATGACGGTAAGAAGAGTGTGTGTAATCTGCTGTCGTCCTGCAGACGTGGGAGCGCTTAAAGCTCACTGTTCTCCATTTTCCCTCCTTGAGGGGAAAATTTCAGTTTGTGAGAAGACACAATGAATTGGCACAATACGAGGAAAAGCCAGACATGTGTTTTTATTAAGATTCCCCTTCAATGGAAATAAGGGGCCCGGGCCAATCACAGAAAAACAACCCCATCGTATTATCCCTCCTCCACCAAACCTTACAGCCGTGAAAAGCCGTCCCATGAAGCTCCCGGCACACACAGGACGTTTGGAACTCTGCATTTATCGATTCAGCAAAGTGTTGCTGACTTGTACACACTGTGTCGTCTGACACTTCACGGTGGAGTCGCTCTGGTTCTTAAATGTTTCCACTTTGCAAAAATGAAACTTGCATTTGATGGTGGAATATCTAGGAGGGAAAATTTTCACCAGCTGACCTAATGCACCTATGCCCTCCCTTACGCCTGAGGAAATGAATGAAACAGCTGAATTAGAGGTGTGGCCTAATACTTCAATGTTCATGTGACCACGTAATACGCATTTTGTCCTGCAGTTAATAATTTTTGCAATATTGACTGCCACACAGAGGTGAAATTTAGTAAAAGAAGGAAAGTATCAAGTGTTGCTCTTCAACAGTGATGTCACAATAGTGTCATTGTCTAAGAAACTCATTGAGAAGTTAGCAAGCAGCTTTACTGGTTAAAATGGATTATATTTAAAAACTGTCACATTTCAGGCAGTCTGCATCTTTGCTTTTTAAACACTGACACATTCGCAGATAAAAATCTGTGCAAAAGCTCTCTGACAAGAGCGTGACAGAGACGCCCCTCCGTGATTTATTACAGTGAGGCCTAAACAAATACTTTGATAAACTGATTCAGGTGTACAGGGTGTTTAGATTGACCAACGTGGGACAGTCGCACAAAGTTGCAAATGGTTAGTTGTGGTCTTTTAAAACTCCCATGTCCCGCCCCTTCACGTGGTAAACATTTCATTCACGGGCGACTCGCGTTCGCAGCGATGCAGTGATTTCAAATCGGGTCCGTCTTTTTGAAGCGCCCTGCATTCGGTGCTCTAAATTGATCAAAAATTGTCTGTTTTTACACAGCTGGTTTCACAAATGGTTTGTTACTGCATTGTGAAACGCAAGGAGAGTACGTCCTAGTTCGCCGAAGTGAAAAATGTGACGCTGGCTAATGGGTGGTTTCTTCTGCTTTCTTATAGGGACTCCTGCCACTATGAGTCAGGTTGCTAAGGATGTGTGTACCTTCTTGAGGTGGGCCGCTGAGCCTGAGCATGACCAACGCAAACGCATGGGACTGAAGGTACGTCTCACACGATGTAGAGCTGGGGGGGGCGGGGTCAAAATGTTCTTCCTTGTTTGTTCGTGTGCGAGGTGCGGTAAGTATCGGCACATGGTAGGACGATGCAGCAGTTCTTTGCGGAAGTGTTGTTTCCTCGTAAACTGCAAAGTCTGAAATGTTGAATTAGATATTTTATAGGCGGGGAAACGGGGGCAAAGGGTGAGTGTGACCTGCAGCAGACGTTTGTGTGTCATACACTGAACAGGGATACTCTGGTTATATGATGTGCCTGTCACCCCACTCTAAAGGTACGTTCACACCGAACGCGATTCGCCGCCTCTGCCTGGCGAATTCGCCCCTGTTCACATGTCCAAAAGTGTTCATAAACCACATGCGAATTTGCATGTGGGAGGAGCTACCGCCAACCTTTATTTATCGGCCTCGTTGCTACATTATGGAAGACATGGATGATGATGAGAGAGTAGCTTGGATTTATTTGTTTTGGAGAGCTCTACAAAGGCACCGGCAAGCACGTCGCCGTGTCTGGGTTCACGATATCGTTCAGAGACGCTCCCAGTACGGCGAGTTTCACCATCTACTCCAGGAGCTGCGTCTGGATGACGGCCGCTTTCAGCGGTACTTCCGTCTCTCTGCGGCCCAGTTTGACGACTTGCTGTCCCGCACTGGTCCGTGGATTACACGGCAGGACACCAACTACAGGCGCTCCTATTCCAGGACTCTGCCCGCTGATCACATCATCAACACGTCACTACCAAAGCTGAGTTCCTGATTGGTCGACGCGATGCGAATATTCGCCAAAGTTCAGCTTTTTCAACTCTGGAAAATTCATGCCGCGCGGCATAATTTTTGCCACATGGCCGATTCTCGCTGCGCCGCCCGAAACACGCCACTGCTCGCGAAATGCACCGCGCCGGCCGTTCAAATTGCGCTGCAGGACCTCTCGCCGCGTGTTTACATTGACTTAACATTGAAACCGGCCGCCACCACTGTACAAATAGCGTTCAATGTGTACATACCTTTACACCACTCCACCCGATGCTTGGCATTGTACTGGGTGATCTACGGCTTCCGTGCAGTTGCCATAGAAACCCATGCAATGAAGTTCACAGCACACAGTTTTTGTACTGATGTTAATGCCAGAGGAGGTTTAGACCTCTGCAGTTACTGAGTCAGCAGAGGGTTGCTGACTTTTATGCACTATGTGCCTCAGCACTCAGCAACCCCGCTCTTTAAAATTTGTGGTAATGCCCCTTACAACTGATTGTGAAATATCTAGGAGGGAAGAAACCTAAACAAATGGCTTGCTGCAATGGCGGCATCCTATTACAGCGCCATGCCCAAATTCAGTGAGCTCAGGCATTTGTAAGGGCAGATTGCATGGCCAGTTGCTTGAGTTACCTAACACACTTGTGGCAATGTGACTGAATAAAATGCCTGATTTCAAAGATTAAGAAAAATGGCTTAAGCCAATGCATGTAGGGTATCAGAAGTAAAAGTGAGTGTTGCACTGAGCTCACTCATTGTAAAATGACAAAATAGCCAGTCTGACATCACAGTTGCTGTCACTTCCCTTTGCTTTGGTCCATTTTTTAGCAGAAAAAAATACGTGGAAGTGAAAAAGTACATTGCAGTTTTAGCTAAGCGTTTCAGGATCTGGGTGGGGGACTGATGTTTCTTCAAGTGTTTATATTATGAAAACACAGACACACAAATACAATAAAAACTTGAGGTTTAATCCCTGTAAAACACAATTTTTGTCATAAAATTTCTCATTTACCACATAATCTTATCATAAATTAGCAGTTGATTTCTGTGATTTATTGGAAACGTTGTAGTGCACAAACCAAGCAGCATTTTGCCTTGTTTATACCAGAATGTATAGGCTGCCAAGAGCAGAGGCATGGTTTAAGTGACCTTTTACACTTCTGTGTGACAGCGATGGCAGTGGATGAGCTGGAATCTGAAGGGCTCGGTTAGGTGGAATACTTGAACTATGATTCAAAGCAATCTGGCTTTTTCTGTCTGCCAAAATGTCAAACGACAAGCTCCACACACAAATGAATACGCACACACGCCACCGGAGTGAGGAACACTGCATGACATTTCACCGGTCTTGACAGGGCCAGAGTGCGCAGAGATTACCCCCGCTAGCCTTAAAGCACCGAGCCTGGGCAAACAGATGATTTTGATATGAATTCCTTGCCAAGTCATGTTTAGAATCTCAGTTTGATGGCTTAAGAGAGCAATTTTAGCCCTCACTGCAGCTGTTTGAAGGTTTGCACAGCCAATATTGGAGTGTGCAATCTTAGCGAGTTTGGATGGAATTTGGTCCGCGCTGCCATAAGCCGCAAGGCATCGCATGAACCACGGGCATATTTCGAGTCAATTTCTCTGTATACGCCAAGTTACCCGTCATGCCACACGCCCTGGGTGAAGAGACAGCCACATAGGTGTGACCGGAACAACACAAAAAAAAGAAAAAAAAAACACGTTTTTCTTTCTTTCAGCAGATGCATTTGAGAATTTTTTTAGCTGATTGCTTTGATTGATCTCGCAGGGCGGTGAGGGAGTTGGTCACAGCACAGCCCACCATTGACTCCTTGCACATGAGAAGGGGCTGTGCAGCATTAGTGGGAATAAATCATGTGTTAAAATTATATTCTGATGTGGGGCCTTGAGTGCATATTGATTCGTAATTATTTGTACTAACAGTGGCGAGGGAGGGACGACGCCATCCATTACTGTGTGAAAATAGGCAGGGGGATCAATGCGAGTGGAATAAGGATTACGGTCGTTCCTCTGTCAAAGGCGATCATTAGCCCGAGCAGAAGAGAGAGCGCTCTCCGCCATGACCAAGACTTGCCTTTACAAAGCTGACGGTAAATTACATTCCACTCACAGAGGAAAAATTGACCTCACCGCTCTTGTGGTGGCACAGGCCGCTGTGTAATAACAGTGTCTCTGGACTGAGGGCGATCATCCATCGCGTTCTGCCCTTTTCTCTTTTGCCCGCCTTTTCCGCGCCGTCTCGTCACTCGCGCGGTGTGACGCCGCCTCAAAGGGAAGGCCGTGCCGTTAAGTAGTAGCTGTGCACGCGTAAATATGAGGTGACGTAAAGCTGGCCTGGCACTGAGGTTGCCATGTCAAGGCAGAAATTAGGGAAAAACCTAGACTCACACACACACACAGCCATGACATCGACTACTCATAAAGGCCTGCACTGTGTGATGTCATCAGAAATATATCTGGTCTCTTCTTTGTGGGCAAAGACGATGACGTCACTCCCGCCTTACTGACCAGACAAAGAATGCGCCACGCGATGACTCAACAGGCAAAAATGTCCAGCTTACAGCTGGAGGAGGCAGTAGTGCAGAGAAAATCTACGAATGTGGCGCAAGACAACGCTATAAGAGACAAAACGGAAGGAGGAAGCATATTAAGAGACAGGCCAACGGCTAACAACCAAACTGTTCCCCGTTTTTACTAATTAAACAGGGATTTCTGAAGTTAAAAAAAAGAACAAAAACAACAAAGAAAAAGTACCAACCTCTCAGCAAGATAATAGGAGAACAAATATGAGCTATCAAAACACTTTTACCCAAGCCTATGGGCCCAGAGAATATAAACCTGCTTAGCTATCCACCATGTGCACATTCAACCCCACACACACACACACACACACACACACACACACACACACACCAAGGAAAGAAAGGCAATCTCATCCTCCCATTATGATTTGATAGCTCAAATTGTAGCAATGATTCAAGTGTGGTCCTGTGGGTTTTGTGGATGAGCCCAGAGCCTGTTATTTCACCAGTGGGCACCAGGGGATGGGGAAGGATGCTATTGCAGCCAACAAAATGACCATTAAATCACAGGCTATGAAGCCACTCTGGACTGTGAAAGAGCGTGCATCCACTGCCTGATGTGTCAGGTGTGCGCACGCGTGTGCGTGTAGTACATAGCTACAAATGTACTTTGTTGCTCGCGTACCTGTGCAAAGAAGTGGAAACTGTTTGGATAAAAA
The DNA here is from genome assembly GCA_015106775.1 of Etroplus canarensis. Classification (NCBI taxonomy): domain Eukaryota; kingdom Metazoa; phylum Chordata; class Actinopteri; order Cichliformes; family Cichlidae; genus Etroplus; species Etroplus canarensis. Next base: position 7,996 of record VUQH01013796.1, read on the forward strand.
TTGCAGAGATGCTCGCTCGCATTGCCGGGATGCGAGCTGTGCAATTTGTCAGGCAATATAGAACCACTGAACTGCAAATTCTATGTGTGCAAACATGACAAAACAGATGTGCAAGAAGCATGAATAGTGTTTTTTACATCTCTTTCTTCAGATGATAAAAGTCATGACACTAAGCACAATACACCTGCCACAAATGATTATACGGAGTATAGTGTGTATGCATGCTGTATAATATGGTTTCAGGCAGGTCAGTGATGAAATGTTTATGCTCACCATGAACCTTTGCTGATAAAGCATGCACTATACTGACAAAAGTATTGGGTCGCCTATATGTTTTATCTACAGGAGCTTTTATGACATCCCATTCTAAATTCATAAGTATGGAGCTGGTCCCATGTGTGCAGCTATGAAAGCTTCCACTCTTCTGGGAAGGCTTTCTGCAACATTTTGGATTGTGACTGTGGGAATTTTTGCCCATTAATCCAGAAGAGCATTTGTGAGGTCAGACACTGACATTGGATGAGAGGGTCTGGCTCACAATTTCCATTCCAGTTCCTCCCAGAGGTGCTGCATTGGGTTGAGGTCAGGGCTCCGTGCAGGCCAGTCAAGTTCTTACACACCAAACTCATCCAACCATGCCTTTATGGAGCTTGCTTTGTACAATCATCCGGGAACGGGAAAGGGCTTTCCTCAAACTGTTCGCACAAAGTTGGAGGTACAGAATTTTCCAAAAGGTCTTAGTAAGTTGAAGCATTAAGATTTCCCTCGACTGGAACTAAGGAGTCCAGGCAAGCCCCAGAAAAACCCTTCACAAGACTTCACAGTTAGTACAGTCCAGTCAGGAAGGTAATGTTCTCCTGGCCTTGGCCAAACCCAGATTTGGCCGTCAGACCGCCAGACAGCGGAAGTGTGATTCATTAGTCCACAGAGGCCATTGACGGCATGCTTTATAGCACTCCATCCAACGCAGTTGAAACCTTTGCCATGGCGGTCCTGGTTTTTGTGCTCATGTTAACATCAGAAGTTATTTAGTGGCTGAGTTGCTGTGGTTCCTAAACGCTTACAGCTGATTCTTCATGGGCCACAAACAGCCCGGTTTTTTTCTTATTGGCAGGACCAGTAAAGCCATTACCTCAGAAGCTGCTAAAAAACACCTGTAAACTGTTCCACTTACTTTCTGTGTAAAGAAACTAAAATGATCTGTGAATTCACAGAAAACGTGCTACTCTTTACTGTGTTAAAAACATGAAATTTCATTTGTAAATGGAAAAAAAACCCCTATATTTTTTAAATGTAATTCTTACTTTCTACTGTGGAGTATGTGAGTTATGTCTTTGTCAGTAAGAAGATTGTAAAACTCAAAAATAGTGTTAAAGATCCAGAACTGATGCCCTACTGTTTGCAATTTCAACATTCTCCAATTCCATTTTCCAACCCGAGGGCCAGATTGGACCCTTTGGCAGGCTGGTTCTTGCCTGTGAGCCATATGTTTGACACACCGCAACCAGAACATAATACAAAACCTCTCATGTTAATGGATGAATTTTACTAATTTGATTATTTTTAGAACAATCTGAGGATGGTATATACAGGGCAGTATGACCGGAGAGTGTGTGTACCATTTGTTGGAAGCAAACCTAAATGTTAGGAGGGCGCAATTACCGTAGGTCTTTTGTAAACCGTTCTGTTGTCAAGGGACGGCACTACCAATCCAACACCGTTCCATTACCCGTGGTTCTGGGAACCACTTTGAGCAAAATCTGGGAAAATCAGTGAGAAACCCAGGCGAAAGGTGATGCAGCTCCTGTATGATGGTCAAATAAGTATTTCACAGTAGGGAGAAGCTCTAGCTGTGTAAAGGCCGGCGCCCTCCTGCGGCTTTACCCCCAGCCAGGAGCCTCATAGACTGGTGATAGGAAGGACGGAAGCTCTTGGGGGACTGGAGCGCGCTGGTTTGTTACCTCCCTACTATTACGCTTAGAACTGACATATACGAGGTGTAGGATTCACCTCAACTGATCGAAGCTACCGCAGGGCTTTTTTCCTAATGGGGCATCACATCACGCAAACACAGGAAAGCAGGTATAGCATTTGATGTCGACTGATTTACTGGTGGAGGGCAAAAGTACCAACAACTAAACGCTTGAAAAAGAAAGGAAAAAAGAAGCGTTGTTGCATTTCAGTTTAACCAAAGTGACGGATACGTCCAAGGAGTCTACCCAACCAACAAATACCAGCCTTTAGGAGTAGTTGGCGGCTACAATCTAGTACCTGCTTGTGCTCTCCTGTTAGCTACCGGAGGCCAAATACTTCACTCAGAAGATAAAAATACCTTGATCATTTGACAAGCACTGGGTTCCCATAGAAACAACACGGAGGGGGTAAACACAACAGCTTGTACTTTTTATGTAAACATGCTGTGCTATGTTCTGTACCACATTTTCTTTCCGACAGCGATTAACGCTTTGTGATACGCTAAAACATTTGTGGAGTATTATAATCAAACCATTCATACCAGGTTCAGTAGGCCTATATGGCTCAGCCATCTTCTGCAACTCTATTAACCTCTTGATAACTGCATTGTGGTTGTTGGAGTCACACCACATCGTGCTGTGACTGATAGATCTCCCTTCACCGACTTTACGAGGTGACATATCGTAGGCTCACAATGGAGCGTCTGAACTGTGAATATCACAACACCCTCCATGCCCCAGCTTGCTGTAAAGGAAAATGAAAGAAAGCATAGGAGAGAGACAGAGAATCAGAAAGAGAAAAAAGAGAGGTAGAGGCTTAGCCTTATCTCCGCCATGCCTGCCTACCTCCAGAGGTATGGGCTTGGAAGGTTTTAAAGAGTCTGGATTTGGCCGTTGTTGCCACATTACTGTGTTTTCAATAGTCCTGTAAGGCAAGGCCACGGCAGAGGGTTTGTCTGAACCCAGATGTGTCAGAGGCTTCAAAGTGACTCCATGAAAGGCTTAACTTGTCTAATGGACATAAACATTTGCATGTGCAGCATTGTAGTCAAGAGTACAGAGTGTGTCTCAAAATGGTTCCAGTTAAGTCTGAGGGCCAAAGCAACACCACATCAAAAAGACATGCTTGATAGATGACAAGTCTAAATATTGAAGTTTGTCAACTCCATACTGACGCAGAATTCTTTAAAGGACCACTGTGTGATATTTAGCACCATCTAATGGTGAGAATGAAGACTGCAACAATTAAATGCTTGTCCTCGCCCCCCTGTCTTTCTGAACATATCCGTTTTTTCAGTTCAGAGGTTCGTGTAAGTAGATGTAATGAAGAATTAAAATGAAATTGAACTGAACACAATTTAGGAATTAGAAGTAAAAGTAATGGTATACCTGATGAGCAATGATAGCCATTCTGCGCTATGCTAGCACCCACCTCTTTTCACTCCCCATGCATTTATTTGTAACTGCTGCATGTCATCGAATGTTGCCTTCTCTCTCCCATAGTCCGTGTCTCTCTTTGCTCTCCTTTCTCTCTCCTCTCTCCCCTCACCCCCAAGCGGTCGAGGCAGATGTTTCTTCCTGTTAAAAGGGAGGTTTTCCTTCCCACGGTCGCCAAGTGCTTGCTCATAGGGGCTCATCGGATTGTTGGAGTTTTCTCTTTAACACTGTAGCATCTGTACCTTACAGTGTGAAGCGCCTTGAGGCGACTTTTGTTGTGAATTGGCGCTATATAAATAAAACTGAATTGAATGTAATTGATAACAGAAACATGAAAGATAATATTAGTGTCAGTTTGTTCATTAGGCTTCACTGTAGAAACATGCTAACTCTTTTAGAATGTTATATTATATATAAATATAATTTTGTAAGTGAACAAAGATACAATCATTATTATCCTAGATTAATTTTACACTATGTAGCTTTTAGCTGCTCCCTTGTATTCTCTACCAAGGGGTTGCCACAGTGGATTAATTTGTATCGGCAATTTGACAAGAGATTTTACGCCTTGATGCTCTTCCTGACTCAACCCTCCATGGTGAGAGGGGCTTGGTTTCCCATTTACACTAAAAAAAACATAAATACAGTAATGCGCAAAAGTCTCAAGCCATCTTTTATTTATTTACATTTTACATCCAAGGAGCCAGACTTTCTTGCAAATTTTACAGTGGCCTTGCACAATAGCTCTCCAAGCTTTCTGAAGGTTTCTCAAAGTTTTTCTTTGGACACCGGTAGCTTTCCCACTCATTTTTAGTCCAGTGGCACTGGCATTGTGGGCAGTGTGCCCTTAAAATGTTTAAGGGACCTGGACAAGTGGGGGATAAAAGAAGACGTGACAGGCATAAAAATATCTACAGCAGATGAACAGTGTCTGAAAGTCATGTCCTTAAGAAATAGGAAAAATCCAGCAGAGACCATACACAGGAACTGAGAAATGTGCCTGGCCCTTCATTTGACCCATTTACTGTTTGCTGAAGCCTCATCAGAAATGGTCTCAATGGAAAGGTGGCTGTCAAGATGCCATTCTTATGGAAGGGAAACAGAAAAAGCCAAGGTATCCTAAATTACACAAGACCTGGACTGAAAATCAGTGGAAACAAGTATTAAGGTGTGGTGAATTCAAATTTGAAATATCTGGTTCAAATCGTCCTAAGTATGTACATATGAAGCAAGGAGAGAACACAGTGGAGGCTCTGTCATGGTATGGGCTGCACTGACAGTGGTAATACCATCTGGAAGTGTTTGATTGGCAACCACTACATTTTCAGCCCAAACACACTGGATAGAAAAAACTCATAATGGAACATGATCAATCATGGATTGGCCTCCTCAGAGCCCAGACCTCACAGTTATTGAAGCAGTGTGGGATCATCCTGACAGAGAACTGAACAAAAGGCAGCCAACATCCAAAGACGAGCTTTGGCATGTCCTTCAAGAAGCCTGGAGAGCTATTCCTGAAGACGACTTAAATGTGCTCATACCAAATATCACCTTTTAAGCTCATTAGAACTGTATCAACTCTGTTTTTTGTCTTGGTTACTTTATTTCCATTTATGTTTGCACATATTTCAATAAATTGTTGCACCTATTTCCTATTTTTCTAGCAAAATATTACAAAAACTAGGGCTGGCTATAGACTTTTGCACAGTACTGTATGTGTTTTTGACTCAATTTCTCATAAGAGATCACCTTAAATCTCAAACACTGGCCCTTTAACTGTTCTATTGCTGCCGGGAAAATTTAAAAATAGAAAAATAAAGCCCCCAAAATATCATTAGAAATGCTGAAATGTCAACATCCCTTCACGGACAGAAACTAAAAGTTTGTAGGCACACTGAGAAATGCATGAATTTAGACATACAGCAACACAGCTTGCACAGACAGACGTACAGATGCCTTTCCCTACACTTTCTCCCCCTTGAGTCGCTGGAGAAGTTTCAGTTCCCCTCAGGCTCTTAAATCCCTGAGTGTTTGCTCAGGAGAAACAGGGTCTGTCTTTTAAAGTCCAGCTTTAAATGACATGTGCGTAAACAAAGAGAATTCTGGCTTTTCTCCAACAGGAGATGTGATGCCATAATTTCACCTGACAAGCAAAGCTTCCAATTGGTATTTATCTGAACAGGCTGTGGAAATGTGGGGCAGCGAAAGTGACACATGTTAAGACTCAGCATAACAAAGGCTGCCGAGCTTCGGGGGTGGGTGACAAGTCAAAGGTCTCCCCCTGTGCGAGTCGTCATGGTAAGGATTAAAAAAAAGAAAATTGTGTTTATTAAGTCATTATGGGGGTTTGGTGGGTGACTTTTGACTTTTGTAAAGGGAGAGGGAGAATCGGCAGCCCATATTTGGAAATGTCCATGTGTTCGCTTGTTGGGAAAGACGTATGCTACAGGTGGGAACCATTCGGCTTGTTAAACTGCTTTTTGTCATTTTCTGGGATCAAATGCAGAATGAAAGGCGATTTTTATTCCAGATAACCTTTAGTCCAAATCCAAGCTTAGAACGCAACGCAGCTGGGATGGGGAAGACAAAGAGAATAAAATAAACACAAATTGAAATAAATTTCACAGTTCTCAACCTCCTCTTAAAAGTAAAACAAGTGATTCCCTATAGTATCTCTCACCATCCAGCTATGCAAAATACATAAATCAAATGTTGTCTAGTGTTTCCATCGCCGTCACCCATTCACATGTGAATTAATTCCCGTAAATACAAGCGCCTCTAGTTGAAATACATTTTCATTACAGAGATGATGGAAGAAATAATAATCTTTGACTCTCGGTTAAAGCAAATGAAAGATGGTATCTCCCAGTGCCCGTGTTTTCTTCACAGTTATTAAAATGAAAATGAAAGTCTTGGAGAATACAAAACAGCAACATGCATTGTGGACTGTGTTCGTGCGACTAAAAGCATCTGTCTTCAAAAAAGCCTTGTCAAAAACCAGGATGAGACAAAAAGAAAGTGTATGGTTAGTAACGAGCCAAATTTCTCTCTGATTTGATTGAAATCAACACAGATTGTTCTTCCTAGAGGTCTGTTATTTTCATTTCAAGCATTCTCAGGAAGTGCACGATCCAAAACCGAGTCGGAGTGGGCAAAAGGTAAAATCGCGCGCGCGTCTGCGCGCCCGTTGGGCGCTCGTTCCTTCTGCATTCCCTTCCCCAGGGAGCCACCGCAGCTGCATGAACCTGTCGGCTCTCATGATCGGCAGGGCGAGGCACGGAGACACATGGTGACAAGGCCCACCTAAATTTATTAGACCTCCTAAGGACCTGATCTATACAACACTGCGGGCTGGTGTCACTGCTGGTTATGCTGACGCTCATGCACACTGACACACACACAATAACCGCAACAAAGCAAACTCTCCAGTGGGGGGAAAAAACACGGAAGAACACCTAGATCGATCTTGATACGTAGCAAGTTCACCGAGCAGTCGATATCAGGCGACTCATGTCCGGGAGCGTGACAGGTATTGGGTTCGGCACCTGAAAGTTGGCTGTAGTTGGTGTTGTCAGGCAATCTGAAGGGAAAACACGGAAGCAACAGGGAATAAGAATGCCACCAGTTAGTTTTTGGTTTCCGGAGGAAAAATGTGACTACTGCAATATGAGGACGTGTAAGCCCCGATCCCTCGTACGCAAAAGTGATTACGACTCAGTTTAGTTCATAATGAATCCCAAACGAGTTGTCAGTATTTCGTGATCGAATTGGTTGAGCGTCAGAACGATTTGCAAGACTTTCTGAAATCCCTCGTAGGGTCAGGTCAGGTCGTCAACTTTGACGTTTCCAAAACTTTCACAGAGGGGTACAATTTTGGAAACTTTTGAAACATGTGGCAACATTGTTGTAGACTGCTGTTATAGCTAAATCCTGCAAATGCATCATAATAGTTCGTAGCCACACGAGGGTGGTTTGGCACATTTTCCCCTCCCAAATGTTTATGAAACAGTTGCGAGGAAGGTCCAACACCTCACCTCGCGAAAGTCGCAAATATCTTTTAACACGTCGAGTGAATTCATAACGTTTTCCTTCAGGTTTCCGAACAATACGTCCCGTTTCAGATCTTTACTGTAACTGCTCTGTAATGGCTTGCAAGGAGTTTAAAACTCATCATAGCTGTTAATCTGTTTCTTAAAAACTGCACTGCAGAGGCCATTCGAAAATGAGTTTTATGTCGCGCTGGTTCGCAATCAAATTTGCCAAAGTGGGAGCTCTGCTTCAGTCCACAAAGTGGACAAACATGTTGGTGTAGAGACTGTCTATAAAACAATAGCATGAAGTCATCCTTGTTTCAACAGTCCTTTAAGCAAAGCCCACAAACTGAGTCAAAGTGATCACTTCTGGGAATCTTCTTCTCGCTGCACCATTTGGCGTGGAACATCTGCCTCCATCTCGTCCTATCCCTTGCCTTCCCTCTTCTGTCACACCAGCCGTCTCCATGAACCTGCTCCATGGTCTTCATAGTCCCTACTTTTGAAGTCCTGATTCTCAACGCCCACCCTCCTACCTCTCTTTCTCATTTTTTGCCTCCTAGCATGCCCCCCGCCCCACTCCTCCTCCTTTGTCTCTGACCAGCAGCGGCGCCCCTGCTGCTCAACAGTTGTTAACGCAATCCTCCACCCGTTCAGTGGGAACCTCATTGCTGTTCCTCACATTTGCTTTGGCAAAGATTTTACTCCAGGTCCCCGTCCTGACACAACCCTCCCCATTTATCTGGACTTGGGACCGGCACTAGGAGTGCACTGGGTTGGGGTCCAGTTTGATTTGGGGACGCTCCCACTCTAAAAAGCCCCGTCGATGCGCTCGCTCAACTGGGCTGGCTAAACAAGGAAAACAACCACAAGTAAGCCATGCGCAGTGGCAGAATTTTGATAAAATGAGACAAAGGGTAAAGATAGCAACAAAAAAAAAAAATCTGTCTCTTTGTGGGTGAGTCTGTTTGTGTGTTTATGCGTGTATGCCGGTGCCAGGGCTCAGGCAGAATGGACCACAGCGCTGGCAGCCACGCTAACCGCCCCCCTCCCGCCCGACTCTGTGTCTGCTCTGATTAGATGGGGCTTCTTACCACGATGTGCCAGGAGCTCTGCCAGAGATAAAGACAGACTAACAGATGTTCCCCTTATCTCAGGACCCACCTCAAGCCCATCAACCCCTTAACACACACAGACACACACAATCACTGAAACAAAAACACTTACACGGTAAGAATGGGCGCCTTTGTTAGGTCTCATTCTGGAAGGAATAAAGTCCTGCACAAAAGTGCTTCTCACTTTCATTAATGAGCACTAATTCGTGCATATGAAATACAGTCACACACACTTCCAACAGCAGAGCTGAGTAAAATCACATTTAATGGTCTTGGTAGCCTCCTTTGACAGACAGAGGGGAAACATTTGCAGCCACTCCACCTCTCTGCCTTCCTCCAACCACATGCAGTTAGGGGCTGAAGTGGAATGTTAAGGTGTCTTTGAAGAGGTATCTGCTTCTTGTCAGCCCGACACGACACACTTTTTGTTCTCGCCATGCACAGCTGATTATATTATCACTTTCTTCCGCACGCCGCACAAGTCGAGAGAGTTTGAGAGACAGGGGTGAGGTGTGGGTGGAAAGAGAGGGGGACAGACGGAGAGATGGAGACAGAAGAAGTAGCAGAGGGAAGAAAGAGAAAAGAGCGGAGGAGGCGCTAAATCAGGAGACAGAGGGATCATGGCGCAAAGACGAGAAGCAGAGCGCCGAGGGCCCCCAGGGTTTGGGGTCTATGTGTAGGCATAATGAGCGGAGCCAAACATATCCAGCCTCATTAATTTCAACTATCAAAGCCGCTTTCTCGGCGCGCCACGCTGCCTGCTTCTTCTCGTGTCTGCGAAAGCCCTCACTTGTCACCTAAGATCAAAACAAGCGAGAAGGAGCACTAGGCTAGTGGAACCGGGAGCTGGGAAAGGCACGTTTTTTTACCTATATACAAGCGCAGGGAAAAAACAATGGAGAGAGAGAACATCTCGGCGCGTGCAGCCGGAGTCTGGATTTAGCTCCTTTAGCATATTCTCAAAAAGGTGATGGTGCATTGTGATGCAGGCGGTTAAACATCAATATTTATGAAGGGCATCTCCTTGGAATGTTAACAGGAAGACCAAGGTAAGAAAAAAAAAAAAACCCACTGAAGGTCTGAAAAGAAAAAAAAAAAAAAAAGAAA